>JAVJIF010017702.1:0-61083 GCA_038442645.1 Agave tequilana | reverse complement strand
TAAATTAGGCCACACAACAAGGTGCCTTTTGACCTTAGACAAGTGGTTAATGTGCATGGTTTTCTCATGAATAATGAATAGGGAACAAAAAATTGTTTGATGAAGGGAGAGTGATGGAGATTTGTTTTGCATTTTGATGTGCCACTAGTAGAAGTAAAGGCAAAAAAAGGTAAAAATATAGAGTATTTCTTTTCAATGGGACAAGGGGACAAGGAGAAATAGAGATCAAGGATAGTTAGTTAAACATATCTATCATTCTTGGATCATGATCTCTTGAAAAGGAAGCTTTGTTGTTGGTTGATTAGGACCAAAGACAAAGACATTTCTCATTTTAGAGGGGGAAAAAACTTGGTAGTTTCTTTCTTGTACTACTTTTAATTGAGCACTACTTGTGTCTTTGTATATATAACCAACTCCATGTAAACTGTAACAATCAAATCATTAGCATAAAAGCATGAGAAATGAGTGTTGATGCAGAGGGAATCAAGCTCATGTCGGCATTAGTTCATACCAAGCAGGAAATTCAAAAACGATAATGTTGAATACATAAGTTATACATGAATGATGATTCATACAGTACATACTATTAGGACAAGTACTTCTTTCATACTTTAGGAATCTTCCTTTTTTCTTCTCACTTTTGAAGTCTTTTTCTTTCTTTTTCAGAAATTTTAGGAAGGATTTAATAGGGGTAAGCATACTTCTGATAGATTAGTAATTGATCGTGATCATTGATGTTTAGATGGTTGTGAATTCACTTGCTAAACTGATACTTTGATGAACATTTCTACTAGATTGGTATTATATTTTTTCATCAGCAACAAGGGTCTCTTATTGACAATACTGAATGTTTTTTTAAGTAAAGGGTTGATAATCTAACCTGCTACGATTAAAGAGAAACTAATAAAACTCCTCCAAATACATCATAATATTTCAGATCAGAAACTAAGAAGGAACTAGACATGAGTGTCCATAACACTAACGGTATATGCACCCACCATCAAGTACATCTATAATTACTTCCCGTGAAAACACCATAACCAGAAGAACTTCACCAATCCACCTTACTCCAGAAAAGAGCTCCAAGCCTCGCCGCAATACTCTATGTTTTTTGACGTGAGTAAGCCCTCTCTTTCTCGGTTCGGTTCATGTGTGTGAGTTACACACATATACAATAAGAGAACTAACCTTTTTCTCCTCCTCTTCTCTCGAACACCAAGAAAGTAGAAAACAAAGTTCCACTCGCAAACAGTTTCAAGCAAATTCGTTGGTTACATGAATAAATCATAAAATTCTTTATTGATCATGATGTAAATGCTTTTTTTATTCCCTGTAAATTATGTCCAGTAGAAATTGGTTCACGAACAATTCGATCAACATGTAATTTTTTTGCAAAAAGAAAAAGGTTTCCAAACTAAAATTTGTCAGAACAGACTGAACAGAGTTCATGTGGAAACTAACCACATGCAGTAACCATTGATATTTCATTTAAAATACGTATTTAATAATTTGATGGTGAACTAAGGTTTATAGATACCTTTTCCTGTTTAAATTAGCAAAAAATTTCTGAACTTTCTTGATTTCTCGACACCAGACTTCTACTACACACCAATATAATTCATTTCGGTTGTGAAGTTTTTTTAGACCACAATTATTTTTATTTTGTTTAAAGGTTGACAAACTGCAATTTTGTTAGTTTGTAACTGTAGTTTTCTAATTGTGGTTTCATTAACTTTATAATCTGTTCAGAAATAAAATTAACAATTGGAGTGGAAAAATCCTGAGTGGACCCTAGACAGGCCTTGGGCCTAAATTTTAGGCATGGGCCTCAATCTTTTTTATTCTGCAAAAGGGAAATAAAAAATAATAAATAAAAACCAACTATGCCAGGCTCACCTCCAACATCATTAAAAATATCTAGATTCCACCCACAAGAATAAACACAAGGGACCTACAATTATAAGATAATGTCCTAAAAACTATTGACCAAATCCTAGATGCCAATGTTTTTTACCCCATTACTGTCAACAATGATTCAATCTAATATGCAACCAATGGTTTCTAGAGATTATTAAAAAGCATTATTATATTTAAGTGAGTGGCTATGGTTAATGCCCTAAATTTCAACTCTAAAAACACATCAAAAAAAAAAAAAAAAACAATAATAAAAGTTGGTGTTGGTGGAAAGAGGTTCATGAGATGCCAGACCCCTTTCTCTCCACTATGGACACTTAAAAAGAGTATTAGTTCATCAAAATCATAATTAACAAGTAAAACTACAGCTAAGCCATTTTCATTAGGCCAAGTCAATACTGAAGAACAACTACTTTTCAAAGAGAGGAAGTATTGGAGAACAACTAGCAAGCAAAAACTATCCAATTTCGCGTCTGATTATATGTCACTTGGTCAGATTTGTTGTGTTGTTTTCCTGCTTTTTCTTTCAGCTCTTGATGACTTTCTTGCTTATTTCGTAGATGGTTATTATGTGTGTTGAGGAAATCTTAAGCTTGAATAACAAGGTCAATAACTAATCTATCTTTGGACCTGATAAGAAATCAACACATCAGTCATCACAATAATACAAGGACCCACGAACAAACATGATGAGAATTTTCTTCGACCGTTTATGGTTTCTTGAAGACTAATATGTCCTAATGATAATCTTGCCTACTTTGTTGATTCAACGTATGAATATATCTTACATCGCACTTGCAGTGTGATATCAGAAGATAGCACAAAATATTTATGCACACGTCCTAAGTTTTATGTTGCCTGCTTAAATGAGCCAGAGAATGTAAACAATCTTGTGAAGCGATTCCTCGACGAAAAGATTAATATTAAATAGAAGGTCTAAATCATCGCTTTATATAAAGTGTGTCACAAAACAAGAAAATCATTTGACAGTGTGTAATGCTGAGAACGACAGACCAATAAGTTGGGAAGCAAATCTCAATTCTTATTTGCATTCCAGCTTTTTTCCCTTCCATATCAAGCAAACAAGGCTTAGCAATCATTCATTGTGAAACAGAAAACTATACCTAACAAAAAATAAGAAATAAAAATGTTTTTTCTGATAAAAGTTATACAACTTTTTGGTATGTGAAGCTATCTTTATATCCAATCTGTCCACATAATGTATAGCATCATCAACTAACTGTCAGATTAAAATTTAAGCAGAAATTTCTCACCAAAAGAATGTTGGTTTCAATCAGGCATCAGTTTTATAACATAAAGAGCTAGACTTTGGGATTTCATGTGTCAATGACTGCAACTTGAAACAAACTCCAGCATGAAACAGTAGCAGTCTAACGTTTCAAAAGCATCTCAAAATAAGTAAACATAAGATCTTCAAAAGGATATAGAAGACTGGGTCAAGGCCCATTTGGTGCAAGCTATATGGATGTTTGTCGTCGGTGGAGGGAGACATAAAAGAATTTTTTTTTTGTGGATGCATGGTATATAAAGAAAGACAAGTAGATCTCTCTCTCTCTCTCTCTTCTCTCTCTCTCTCTCTCTCCTCTCTCTCTCTCTGTGTGTGTGTGTGTGTGTGTGTGTGTGTGTGTTTGTGCTAAAAAATTTTATACATAACAAATGAAGGTCGTTAGAGTAATGCCCTTTTCAAATATAGCTTTCTTGTGTGCACTAACTTGAAAGAGGAGCTAACATGATGTTTCCTTTCTAAAGGAGACATGTCAAGCTCACGTAAGATGCAAGATCTTTGTTCTTACTCCTTTAAAGTGACCATACTAACCTCATCATATTTATTCGCCTAATAGGAACTCAGAATATGTAACAATGAACAAGGCATGTAATGTTAATATTCACAGCATAACATACATCGAGCTAGAAAATTTTCATGTATATAAGTTCTAGTTCTATATCGTTGTTTGATATTAGTAAAAGCATAGGACACACTATTCCTCCATGTTGTGTTCTATGTGAAAATCCAAAAGAACACTGCATATATGACTGGCATTTGAATCCAAGCATGTTTCCATTACCTAGCCTCAACCTTACAATAATCTTGACTTGAGTCTTTGTTCGCATGCTAAAAAAATACTGGACTTGTAGTTTTTATATCTCATGGGAAACTAATATACCTATTGAATTTCATTCATTTTAAGGATTTTGTAATTTACTCTGATCCTCATTGTATTATGGCATGAGGTAATATGCTTGGACGATTTGAGAATTTGTCAGGAAACTCCAGAAACTATTGGAATGCGAAAAATATCTAGATTTCATGAGGTATATCTCTTTCTGCCACCGCATATCATGAGTTCAAAGACTCACTAATCGACGATATAAGAGAAAACATGACTTTAAAAGAAGAAGAAGAAGAAGAAATGTCCACATCGCAGAAATGAAGTAATACTAGAATTGAATGAACTTGTCATATACACCTAACCATCTGGGGTAATCTTTTGTTAATGCATTCATGATATTTTGCTTAAAGAAAAATTCAAGTAGAAGATATTGGTGATCTAGGTCTTACAGGGACACGATATCTTGTCAGAAATTTGAAGCAAAGGACATGTGTCTTCTAGGTTGAAACTTGAATGTGTTTTGATTGCATTGAACTTGAAAATGGTTACATCAATTACTGTTTCTTACAGTTAGCCAAGTAGAGAGATCGATGTACTCGTTGTAGTAAGACCAATCACAAAGAAAGTATTAGTTGGATGAAGTATCCTTGAACTATCCCTAACCACTATCATGGGGGAAAAAAAGAAACTTGAGTCCAAAATCTACATGTCATTTCCCCACCACCCAAAAAACAAAAATAAGCTATATAATTCCCTCACATATTCCTTGTACTCAAGCTTTCCATCCCCCAAATTTATTTAATCTCCGTTATTCCCATATCTTTAGATGCCTTAAAACCCAATCCATTACAATGCAAGAACATCAAACACTTGCTTAAGCCCCACTTGATTGCTTCACCTTCCTCTAATCCTCTCTTTCTCTCTCCTCCAATCTTCCCCTCTCTCTCACCCTCGTCTTAAGGATAGTCATTTCCCTTGACCACTCCCTTCACTACTTGTTATTCTTTTAAATTCTCCAACTGTCTGAAAACCTCTCTACCCTTCAGAGCTCCTTCAATCTCTTTCAAGAAAAATGGGACGGCATTCCTGCTGCCTCAAGCAGAAGCTGAGGAAGGGCCTCTGGTCTCCTGAAGAAGACGAGAAGCTCTTCAATCACATTATTAGATTTGGAGTTGGATGTTGGAGTTCTGTTCCCAAACTAGCAGGCATTTTACCTTTGAAACTCTATTTACCTTTTTGCCCCTTTTTACTTTCTCACTCTAGGCTTCTTCAATGAAAACCATGTGTGTTTTTCTGTGATGAATGTAGGATTACAGAGATGTGGGAAGAGTTGCAGACTGAGGTGGATAAATTATCTGAGGCCAGACCTCAAAAGGGGCACTTTTTCTCAAGAAGAGGAGGATATGGTCATTGCCCTTCATGGTCTCTTGGGAAATAGGTAACCCTCTCTCACTCATTAACTAACTATTCTTCACATTCTCTGTTCATGTTTCAAATAAAAACTAATTCTTCTTTCTCTCAATTTTTGAAAAGGTGGTCTCAAATAGCAACACATTTGCCTGGAAGAACCGACAATGAGATTAAGAACTTCTGGAACTCATGTCTCAAGAAGAAACTAAGGCAAAGAGGGATTGACCCAAACACCCACAAGCCATTGAGTGACACAGAGCTAAATGCAGAGAAGCCCTATTCAGATAACTTACCGACAAAGCCTATGTTTGATCCCTTCCCAGCATTCGGTCTCCAATCAAATTTTGATCCAACAGAGACTATCCTTCACAACTACAATGAGTTTGAGCAAAGCCTTGTCATACCAAACACAGGGTTTCTGGACTACGGCAATGTGTTAGATGCGTCAGAGAATTGCGTGTACGGGGATAGTTCAAGCAATAGCAGTAACTGGAACAGTTTTGTTGGGAGTGAGGTTCTGAACTGGGCTCCTCAGATAAAGGCCGAGGAAGAGAAGCTGAGTTCAGAAGATTTCAGTAACTTCGGAATGAGAACAGCGTCTCATGATCTATCTGAGAACTGGGAGTTCAGTAGGGACTTTGCTTAAGTAGCTTTGACATCTCTCCTTCCATTCTCCCCCTTCTCTGTTGCAGGATGTAGAAAGAGCATTAGAAAGAGCTGGTTGAAAAATAATAGGTCCTCTTTCTTCTTCTTCATTCTTTTTTTTCCTTTTTCTTGTCCACCTCATTTTGGTTCTCTGTTTTAGGATGTGAATTCATGAATAAAGTTACTATATGAGTGTGTTCAAAAAACAACATATCTCTTCTTACTCCTTGCTCTTTCAACGTTAATAGTATAGGATCTAATGGTGCTAAAATGCTTTCTATACAATAAAACGTTACAAACTAAGGATCAATTGTCACTTTCATATGGCTGTTAAACTATAGCAAGTGATACGGCCATCTTTGTGTCGTGTATGGACATGTTCCTACTGTATCGCTGTCAGTTGTTAGATATAGATCCTTGTCAAATGACATCAAGAACTCAACAAGTGTAGCATATACTTGACAGTTTTCAAGTATATGAGCATGCTTACAGGTCCATTAGATTGCAACTACTTTTCCCTTGGTATCCTACTATACATAGGAAGTTTGAGTCCCATTATTTTACCAAAATGTGTACTCTAGGACAACATAGATCCTATTTCAAGAAACAGGATCAGTGCATCTGAGCATAACCTTATTGAAATAATTGGTAACTAATATATACACCTCATTTAATATTGATATGGGATGTCTTTGAGCGCGCCTTCAAAAAAAAATCAGCAGATGACTAAATTTTATTGATTTCCCTTTTATGAATAAAACCAGCAAGTCAGCCCGCTAGTAATACCCCTCCATCTTAAGAGAAGGTTTTAGGTTCAATTCTAACAATTGTTAAACGGAGGATTTAACTTGGGTAGTTAGTGATGGGTGCATTTTTAAGACTGGAAGGTGACCTCCATCCGATTTCTCAAAAAAAAAGATAATGTATGTCCCAAAAATTCAACCAATTAGCACACAAAGGGGCACTCTTGAACACTCATGTTGATCACACATCAACCATATAGTAGAACAGATGCCTAAAATTGAGAAGTTTGGAGTTTGTAAACTTTCAACATTGTAGGCAATAAACCCTGTCCGCAACCAATGAACTCATATCTGTTCAAATAAATGCCAAATGACATTAACATAAAGTGAATTTACATGAAAATGTTAATATTACATGACTCTGGTGCCTCAAGAACTTAACTCCCTATTTCTTTAAATTTGTAATTACGCCAAGTGACACCCGAGCTAATATGATGGGGTCAAAATCAAACAGATCTATATCCATCAAAAATACATGACAATGGATGAGCAGCTAATTCTGGAGCAATTAGAAATTCACCTAATCTCCAAGGATTGCTTATTTAAAACACAACACGAACTATACAGATAGAAATCCAGCGCGCAAGTAGTTTTATTTTGAGAACCAATCAGAAAATCCATCTGCAAACCCTTCATCTCCTTATCTGGTATAAAGTTAGAATTATCTACTATTTTCCTCAGAATCAACGACAGATGCTCCTTTCATCACAACCTCTTAACATTGACTCCATGTACAAAAACAACACCTCGCTCATTAAAGTTGCAAGGACATTCTTCACCTGCAAATAAATGCATGAATCAATGCTCTGTTTTGTATTAGGAACTCAGCACAGCAACTTCAAAGGAGTCCATTCAACAAACTGAAAACTTACATCACCAAGGTGAATTTCCATTGAGTTTTGTTTCCTAAACTCTTCGAGCAAATGTTTGTTGATCAGTTCACAGCTGAAGCAAAGATAACTTGTAAAATTGTAGACAAGGTTACTTACCTCTACCCAGCGAGTTTAGGGTGATAGGAATCACTTTTAGTTGCTTTTCATTGTAATATTTTTATTTGTTTTTACTGTAGGCTTTTATTGTTTTGTCCCACATTGTTTGTGATGGAGAATTTTATTTTGTAGTAGCCTATTTATAGAGATTCAACTCAAAGAATAAGATAGATAATGATGAATTAAAATTTTTCCAGTTAAAATCTGAGAGCTCCTGAGCTTTTGAGATTGGGGTGTGAAACTCGTGGTGTAAGGGTATGAAGCCCGCACAAGGGTGAGAATCCCAAAATCTATCTGGTTTTTATCTCTATCTCTGAAACCCTATTTTCTCTTTCCATTTTCTTGTCAAAATCCTAGTGTCAAATTTATTCTATTTGAAGGTGATTGTGATCCTCCTGTATTACATCAGTTTGGTATCAGAGATTTCGTTTCACTCCCCTAAAAAAAAATTCATCTTTTCTTCAAACCCTAACTTCTTCCACTTTCCAGATCTAGACCCAAACCCTAGATCTACACCAAAAAAAAAGTATTGTTCCATGAACAGTAATCATCCAATTACTCTTCTGTGAACAGTAATCATCCGACTACTGTTCATCTTCCCCCAATCTCAATCTCCATCATCTGGAACCCTAACCCTAAATTCTCTCACCATCTCCGCCCATGACAGCAACAACATCACTCGACCAAGTACTGTTCGTCTTTTCCTCTCCAGATTTATTCAAAAGAAGAAAAAAAAGATTATTATAGCAAAATTTCTTAAAACATCCTAAAAATCCAAATTCTTACTATTCACTGACGACACTGTCGTCAACATTGTTCATTGATGTCACTGTTCATCGACGGTACTGTTCATTAGCAGTGTTCATCGCGCCACTGTTCACTACAAAGCACAGTCGCAATCTAGAGTCCGTTTCAGGCCCGTTCGGAGTCCAATTCGAGTTTCGTCTGAAGCATTGGGTTCGTGACTGGGTCTCGAAGCCACCAAAAATAGTTCATAATAGTTTGGTAGCAAATTCGACCTCTACAAGTCTGTGTTTAGTGCCAGTGCTGTTCATACAGTAGGACAATAATTCTTGGATAATTTCTGATCCTTATGTATTGAAAGTTCATATATGAAAATTTACTCTTATGGAAGATATATAAATATTAACGTTGTTGACAAGAAGTTGAATAGGATATGTATGCGGCTATCCCGTACTTTCAGGGTTCTAATAATCATGATTGTTTTCCATTGATTTGAAATTGGGGAAAACTTAAAAAAATTGTAGAAAAGAAATTACAAGTAAGTGAAAAGAAAAAGATTGCAAGTATTTCTCTTCTGAGATTCTGGGAAAGTGTACCGATGGAAGTCTGATCAGTGCGCGACCTCGCCTTCGAGTCATCTGCTTAGGAGTTTCCTTCTCGCCTGGTTCCGAAGTCATTTGAGAGAGGAAGATCTTGAGGGTATTAACACTCTGAAAGAGAAGCAAGGTTCTCTAAGAAAGCTTGGAAGCTGTAGAGAATATATCTCTTCTAAAAATTTCAGCCAATGGCTCTCTAAAATTCAGGCTCTTTTTCTGATCTTTTTCCCAACCCCCGTTCAATCCCTGCAATGGGCTAGTTATAAGCCAATTGAGGGGTGATTGATCCCCTAAAAATTAGTTAACTGATTGAATCAATTTATCTTCGCTGCAAAGCTAAAATAGCTTCACTGCGAAGCTAAAGGAAACTTGCTAACACCCATGTGCAAAGCTAATCAGACAGTTAGTTTAGGGTTGTTACAACAATCCCCAAAATTTTCTCCAACTGATTAGGAATTTCCCTGATCCTCTTAACTGATTAAGGGATTTGCCTCGATCCTCTCAACTGATTGAGGGATTTGTCTCAATTCTTTAGCCAATTGAAGGATCTCCCCTGATATTCTCAACTGATTGAGGAGTAAAGAGATCATGAAAATCAACTGTCAAATTTAATTTTAACCATATTGATATCATGTTGAGATTCAAAAATGTTCAAAAATAACCACAACAGCTCTTTGACGGAGCTAACAGAAGCTTTATGCAAAGCTAAATTGCAGGCTCACTACGGAGCTACAAGTATCGTGCTGCGAAGCTAAAATATGAGCTCTTAGTGGAGCTAAAAAAAGCCTACATGACGCTAGAGTTGAGCTTGCAGCAGAGCTAAGTGATATCTTCTTTTTAGAGCTCGAGTTAGCTTATAGCGAAGCTAAGGATTGAGCCCACAACGGAGTTGCTCTGAGCTTACCGCGAAGCTAGAGTTAAGCTTGCAGCGAAGCTAAATGTTTGCCTTTTTGGGCTTCTTCAGAAGGCAATGACTGGTTCATTATTTGCTTCACTGGATCAGTTGAGTTTAGGTCACTGGTTTGTCCATCAGGGATGGACGGGTTTTCAGCCTGTCTTCGACTTGACTTTTAGAAGTGTCGTCAAGGTGGACATCGTTCGGACAGGTTGCAAGGCTACCTTGAAGTTTATCTTTTCAGAGTGTCAACAATGATGGGTATGAAAAGTAGGAAAATCATCTTGAAGATTTTTTCAGTTAGTTCTCCTTGACACATAAGTAGAAATGTCGCTATACCCAAATGAAGTTAGCTAGAGAAGCTTATTAATAGTGGAAAGATAATTATATCGACTGTCAATATTGGTTTGTCTTACAAGATCTTCTTCGTGCTCGGTATGCTCCACTCCTTGAGAGACCACAATTTAATAACTTATTCATTGAATGTAAGGAACTCTTAGCTGGCGTTGGAGTGATTCTAGAAAGCACGATGGCTGAGGATCAAGAACCAGAGCTGAAAGTTGTTGATGAGCCAGAGTCAGGGCCAAAGTTGTTGTTGAGTTGGTGTCACTGCAAGAAGATATTTTCTTACAGCCCACACAAGTTATATAACTGCCTATTGAGACCCTTATAGATTTTCTTGCAGAGCCTACTATGAAGCTATTATCATCTTTTGCAGATATATGAAACTCATTATAATTTAGATCTCCTGAGAGTACGATCCCTTGCAGATATGTCTACAGGAGACAAGTTCACAGGAGAACAGGCTACTTATAGTGCTGTTGACTGAGTTTTCCTGCACACGAAAATAAAATATTAGATTAAGAATTAAAGGTGTGCGAGGTGCTCAATACTAATCCGCGGTAGCAAGGCTATGCGGGTCGTGATCCTCAGGGAGGGACTAGCGATGGAAGCGTTTGTAAGTTATCCTAAAAATTTATCTTTTTTAATTATTTTGTTAGTCACAACGATATTTACAATGAAAAGTGGTATTTACAATGAGTTGTGGGAAAGAATATGGAAAGATGTGGATGGTGATCTAAACTAGAGAAGGAAAGAAAGAAAAACTTATAACACGTACAAACCTCTTCAGCCTGCTTACCTTTGATCCGTGCGATGATTTACCTTTTCTTGGAAGACTTGCAAGTATGGCGTATAGGATGTTCATCGCCATAAGCCATCAAGGGTTCTTCTTTGGCTAGGCAGTCTCAATGCAATTGGGTCTCATTGTTCACAAGGCATTAGAGAAAAACAATGGAAGAAAACAGGAACAGAGAAATACAAGAATAAAATACGAAGAAATAAAACAAGAATAATAAAAAAGATAAACCTCAAGCAGATTTCATTAACAATAGAAGAAGAGTTGGCTTACACCGCTGTCACCTCAGTACAAGCATGGACTCCTTCCTCCATGAAAGCTTCCTCCACTCTCAGTTACAGATTTTACAAAGAAAAACGAACATAAAATCTAACCTAGAAGAAAGAAGAAAAACCTAAACCTAGCTTTTGGCCCTTGGCTCTTCGCTGGACGCTGGATTGTGTACTCTCTGTGTTGCATCTGCAGGGATATTTATAGGTGTTGGAAGATGTAGAGTCCTAGTACAACTCTCCCAAAAAGATCTTATCTCCAGAAATTCAAATCTGTCCTGCAACTTCTTATCATATTGATCGCCGAAATCAGCTTACCTACGGATTGAATTGGAAAGTTTGATCAACATAAGAGTTGTAGGTCTTCAAGTCTTCTTTCTGGAGCATCTTGAATCATCGGATTTGCATAACTGTAGCAAAAGTTATGATTTAAACACTAAAACGTGTACAGTCTGAATCCGAATTCTTTGAATTTTTATCTTTGCACTCTCTTTGGCTTTTATCCTCATCCTGCAAGAGTTTAGGGTTGGGTAGAATTCTATCCTTCCCTCATCTTTAATAATTGCAACTTTAGCCCTTGCATAATTGCACTTTGACAATTGGGCTTCAAATATGGGCTTTTGGGCTTCATTAGGCTTTATTTATTATAAAAATAATTATTCGAGGCCTGCACACAATAAATTACAAATTATTAATAAATGTGTAGAATTAAATGAATAAATATGAAAATGTGATGGTAAATATGATGATAAAAATGCACTTTTGACTACCAATCACACCCCCACACTTATCTTTTTGCTCGTCCTCGAGTAAAAACAAAGAAAAGAAAAAGAAAAGAAAAGTTAATCTAAGCTAACTCACTTTCGTAGGAATCACGATTGCACTTAGCACGTGCAACAAGCCGTTAAACCTCTAGGTTACCCTAGAGGACGAGTGTTGTCTCGTGAGGATTTTCAGCGGATTGCACCCACAAAATCCATAAAAAGGAAAATATTTGAATTATTATTGAAGAGACTAAGTAGTCTATAAGTTTTAGGATCCTCATTTTTATTCATTCTTTAAACTTAGTCTTAATAAAGTTAATTGTTTTCCATTTTAGGTAAGGATTAAAATTGAATTTCTAATATAGTCTTTTTCTACCAAAAGTCATACGCACCCTTGTGAATCTAGGAATTCCTTAACTTGGACTCTCATGCCTCTTTATTATTTTTATAACATCATCTAATTTTCTTTCGTGTAAGTATCAAGGCTTCTTGAGGCCCTCATACCTAACTAATTGACTATTAGATGTGTTAATATATATATATATATATTTTTTTTTGCATGTATAGCTCATCTAATTTTCTTTCGTATAAGTATCAAGGCTTCTTGAGGCCCTCATACCTAACTAATTGATTATTAGATGTGTTAATACATATATTATATTTCTTAGTCTTCTTAGGCTTTCTAATCCACCCATGTAACGAACTTAAAGTCGATGACTCCCAAACCGGTTGGCTTTAGGGCACCAGGTGAGAAAACACCCCGCGGACTCAACTTCGAGTGAACTAGGACCCAAAACTAAGGACTTTATTTTTATTTATTCACCTTTAGGCATGAATACTTATGCTTCTTAAGGCACATGTATCAGCTTAATTGGTAATTTTTTTCTTCTTTTTTTTTTATGAGGCACAAGGTCTTTGTCTTAGAATCCTAGATATGCATTTGGTATGCACATTTCATTAAGGTAAAAATCAAGACTAACTAATTATTCAATTTCTCCTCCTATACCTAAAAATTAAACAATTTATTTATTTTGACCAAGTTTTTAGAAATCCTAATCATGATTTTCCTATTCCTAAAACTAACTTAGATTTCTTTCAAAAAAATAAGTCAAAATATTGTCCTTTTATAATTTTTTTTTAAATTTTTTTTTCAGATTTTTTTTATTTTTTTTATTTTATTTATTTTTTTGTTAGTTTCTACCTATGTTAGTATGTTAGTAAAGCCCACCCCCACACTTATCTCATGCATTGTCCTCAATGTATGAAATGAATGCATATATGCATGAAAAAGAACAAGGGAAGGCAGAAAATTACCTTAGGGGGTGGTTCCGGAGGTGGTCTAATTGGTCCACGAAATGCGGCCCAAACAAGATAACGTGGTAATTCACGGGACCTACCTTTATTGACCTCTTTTTTATTTACATATTTACAGTCCCCAGAATGAATAGGATCATGGAAGATCCTCTCGTGAAACTTACTCCCTTTACATGACCAGTCCTGGAAAATCATCACAGAGTCATGGTCTATACCTATGTCCAACAAAAGAATGTGACTTGGTAAAATGGTTGACTTGGACTCAAGAATGATAGGTTCAGGATCTAATACCGACTCAGGAAAGAAACTCAAATCAAGTAAAGGTTCAGGAGTCGGGCTAGGATCAAGAAGTGGGTCCAAGTCAAGAAATTGAAACTCAAGTCTACAATCATTTTCCCACAATGGAATGTGACTCAATGTTGGTGATTCAAGTTCAGGAATGATAGGTGTGGGAATCAAAACTGACTCTAAAATATTACCTAAGTCGGGTAACAAAACAGGAGTATTCGGGAATTTGAACTTGATCATAGATTTGGGAATCTAGGTCACATATCTCATTAGTTTCAATCTCATAAAAATGGGAACTTGCCAATTTTTCCATGGGACTTTCAAAATTGCACAATTGGTCAAGTTCAATATGATCATTAAAAATGGGTGATTCAATTTCATGATCTATGGGTATGGGAATAAATGTTGGCTCAGAAAATTGGTCCAAATTGGGTAAGGATACTAGAGTCAACATAGATTCAAAGATGGAAACTGAATCGCAAAGTTGGGGATCGGGTTCACATTCACAATCTAATTCAATCTCATTGAAATTAAAACTAGCCAACTTGTCCAAGGATTGGGGTTGAGCAAGTTCATATTGATGTGATGAAATTGAATTTTGATCAAGGTCTTCTAGACAGAATGATTCTTGGTTCCTATCAACTTGGTTGGTTCGCTCAAGAATGTTTGAAAGTCTAGAAATTTGATCATTCATTATATCTTGCAACCGATCCACTTTTTCTTCTAACCCATCAAATAGATCGTGGACTGAAACCTTGGTGATGTGGGAAAAGACGTATATGAAGATAATGGTTGAACAGGTGGTTGACCATATGGCTCAGGGGTGTTGAATTCCCATTGGCTCTGTGAAGAGTAGTGATGATTATTCCAATCTTGTTCATAGTATTGGGACTGGGGCATGTAATGATTCGGATAAGACCAATCTGGCACACTAGGTTGGTCAAAGTTATGATATGCCGGGTTGGTAATATCCGAATAAGAGGTTGGTGTGTAACATGGATCCTCATTAAAATTGAAAAAATTGTTGTTATTGGCCATATCACACAAAGCAAACAAAAAACAAATAAAAAAGAAAAATTTCTAACCTAAGTTAGGGTAGACCTAGACCTAGACGACTCCTAACTGATTAGACTGTCCACGGGAGGTAGGGTGCAGACTTTGACCACAAGTTAATCAGCCAGGTCAGGGCAAGAGTGGTGGGAGGTTTTCCGTCAAAGACGTTCCTTAATTAAATAACCACCACACTTCGGGCTTTCGGCCCTCAATCCCCTTCCTAGACACTGATTTGGTAAGAGTCAACTTCCAACACCGTTCCCCTTAGGATAATCTCCTATTGAGTCCGAGATGTCCCTAGGGCCAACGTCTACTAATTTTTAAGTTAGGCTTGGGTTAGTGAGTGCTTGGGATATGATTTTTGGGCTAAGGAAGGGTGATGAAATCCCCACCTTATCTTGTTAATGGGTTATGCCCTTAAGATGAATTAGTCCAAGTGTACAAGATAAATAGATAAGAATCACTCAAAGCAGAAAATCAACCAAGAGATGAATCCTATTCTACATGCAATGCGTACGTACCTTGCTCCTCCAGCACTCTTCAACAGTAAATAAAAATAATTGAAAAGACACGTGCCTAATATGCAAACGTCTAATCAAATTTTATTTTTAACAACCAATGATTTACTGTTGAATTATTAGCAATTTACAGGTATATCACAGAACAAAACAGAATAGAGCAGTAAGCAGTAATCTCAAATTTCAGCAATCTGCAAAAAACTGAATTAGTAGTTCACTGCACTTGCCGCGGATCCGCGGCTCTGGCCGCGTTTCCGCGGCAAACTTGCAGGCCCTCGTGCTCTGCCTTCGAGGGCAGAGGCACTGGGTTGCTGTATGTCCTTGCTGCTGCTCTGTTTCTGTTTCCTGTTCTCCAAACCTGCAAACAGAAAAGAATAAAGAATTAGTTAAAAATTAAATTTTTGTTTTAGAGATAAACTTACCGTCCCTCCCCGGCAACGGCGCCAATTTGTTGACTGAGTTTTCCTGCACACGAAAATAAAATATTAGATTTAAGAATTAAAGGTGTGCGAGGTGCTCAATACTAATCCGCGGTAGCAAGGCTATGCGGGTCGTGATCCTCAGGGAGGGACTAGCGATGGAAGCGTTTGTAAGTTATCCCTAAAAATTTATCTTTTTTAATTATTTTGTTAGTCACAACGATATTTACAATGAAAAGTGGTATTTACAATGAGTTGTGGGAAAGAATATGGAAAGATGTGGATGGTGATCTAAACTAGAGAAGGAAAGAAAGAAAAACTTATAACACGTACAAACCTCTTCAGCCTGCTTACCTTTGATCCGTGCGATGATTTACCTTTTCTTGGAAGACTTGCAAGTATGGCGTATAGGATGTTCATCGCCATAAGCCATCAAGGGTTCTTCTTTGGCAAGGCAGTCTCAATGCAATTGGGTCTCATTGTTCACAAGGCATTAGAGAAAAACAATGGAAGAAAACAGGAACAGAGAAATACAAGAATAAAATACGAAGAAATAAAACAAGAATAATAAAAAAGACAAACCTCAAGCAGATTTCATTAACAATAGAAGAAGAGTTGGCTTACACCGCTGTCACCTCAGTACAAGCATGGACTCCTTCCTCCATGAAAGCTTCCTCCACTCTCAGTTACAGATTTTACAAAAGAAAAACGAACATAAAATCTAACCTAGAAGAAAGAAGAAAAACCTAAACCCTAACTTTTGGCCCTTGGCTCTTCGCTGGACGCTGGATTGTGTACTCTCTGTGTTGCATCTGTAGGGATATTTATAGGTGTTGGAAGATGTAGGTCCTAGTACAACTCTCCTAAAAAGATCTTATCTCCAGAAATTCAAATCTGTCATGCAACTTCTTATCATATTGATCGCCGAAATCAGCTTATCTACGGATTGAATTGGAAAGTTTGATCAACATAAGAGTTGTAGCTCTTCAAGTCTTCTTTCTGGAGCATCTTGAATCATCGGATTTGCATAACTGTAGCAAAAGTTATGATTTAAACACTAAAACGTGTACAGTCTGAATCCGAATTCTTTGAATTTTTATCTTTGCACTCTCTTTGGCTTTTATCCTCATCCTGCAAGAGTTTAGGGTTGGGTAGAATTTTATCCTTCCCTCATCTTTAATAATTACAACTTTAGCCCTTGCATAATTGCACTTTGACAATTGGGCTTCAAATATGGGCTTTTGGGCTTCATTAGGCTTTATTTATTATAAAAATAATTATTCGAGGCCTGCACACAATAAATTACAAATTATTAATAAATGTGTAGAATTAAATGAATAAATATGAAAATGTGATGGTAAATATGATGATAAAAATGCACTTTTGACTACCAATCAAGTGCAAAGTGCAGCCGGTTTAGTTTTCATTATGAATGATTCTCATCTGTCGGCTACCTATGATTGGCTCGATCTACCATCCTTCACATCTGATCTGCCACAGAAATCAGTTCCACCTCCACCACCTTAGTTCAGCTCTGACGCGTGCTACTTTCCCGACAACCACCTTGGCCTGATTGAGGATGTGCGATGAGGTTTAATCCGATTGTGCTTGCCATGCTACTTATTACTGCATTCACCAGAGATGAATACTTTCAAGCCGGGGAGAATTGATAGGAATCACTTTTAGTTATTTTTTATTGTAGTCTTTTATTTGCTTTTATTGTATGCTTTTATTATTTAATCCCACATCGCTTGTGATGGAGAATTTTACTTTATAGTAACCTATTTAACGAGGCTCAACTCAATGAATAAAGTAGACAATGATGAGTTTGTTGATGATCTATCACTGATCACACAACAGAGAAACACTGAGTTGAAGACTCGATAACGGAAGTGAAAGCGTACAAGATCTACCACTGGCAAGCAATTGAAACTAAAATCATCACATAACTAAAAAATACTAGATTTAATGTGGTTCGGCGATATGACTATGTCCACGAGGAGAAGGAGAGAAATCTTTATTGAAAACAGAGAAAAATATACAATAGTTACAAGAAGATCTCTCTCTCACAATTCTTAATGGCGAAAATCTAAAATTCTCTTGAATTCTTGATACACATTCAAAAGGACACCCTCAAGGGGTTTATATAGGCACTTAGGATGATCCTAACCCAACACAACTCCAATAACCAAATCGCCACCGCCTCAGAGAAATAAGAAACCTGTATCCAGACCAAAACAGTAAACAGAACTATATTAAAAAACTACCAAACCCCGTAATAGTCGACTAGGGCAAATCATTAGTCAACTAATAGCCAGTATTAGACTACTATACCAGAATCTAGTCGACTACTATAATGCAATATGAGAATTCAACTTTCTGTTGTAGGGCTTAATCGACTATACCAAAGTATCAATCGACTAGCTCATGACCTCGTCGACTAATAAGACCTATTAGTCGACTAATAATATGCACAATGTCTGTACATATCCATACTTGATTTGTGAACCATGTAACTCCTCCACCTGAACCTCAATTCTTTTTTAATGAATATGAGACACTCTAAATACTAACAATCTCCATCTTGACTCATGTTCATTGAGTTTCTCCATAGAAATTGGCCTCTACTTCATTCATCTTACTTTCTCTCCCTTTTTGTAACTTCACAAGGCTATCTCATAAGAGGCCGTTCGCCACTTTATCTTTGGAGAACCTTGATGAAGTTCAGAGATGCTCTAAACTTTTCCACTAGGATGGTTTTCGTCATCATATCCACTGGATTCTTCTTCGTACTGATCTTTACCAAATCGATCACCTTATCATCCACGACCCACTGATGTATCTTGTGATACCTCACATCAATGTGCTTCATCCGTTTGTGATACTTGTGATCCTTAGTGAGATGAATCACACTCTGACTGTTGCAATTAACCCGAACTAAATCCTATATGATATTAAACATCTCAACTAATCCTCTCAACCATAATGCTTCCTTTGACGTCTCAACTGCAGCCACGTACTCCGCCTCTGTTGTTGAAAGAGCAACTGTATCTTACAACTCTGCCTTCCACCTAATGACGCACTTAGCTATTGTGAACACATAGCCTATCGTAGATCTTCGCTAATCATGATCTCCAGCATAATCTGCATCAACATAGCTGATTGAATTTAGACCTGCACATAGAAAATACAGAATTTCAGAACTTAAGAATAAAGAGTGCAAGGTGCTCAATACTACCGCGATAGCGAGTGACTATGCGGGGGGTGTAACATGGATTACCATTAAATTAAAAAAATTGTTGTTATAAGTCATATCACATAAGAAATGTCAAAAACAAATAAAGAAAAACAAACAAATAAACAAATAAAAAGAAAAAAATCTAACCTAAGTTAGGGTAGACCTTAGACCTAGATGACTCCTAACTGGTTAAACTGTCTACGAGGGGTATATTGTCGAATCTAACCGCAAGTTAATCAGCCAGGTAGGGGCAAGATTGTTGGGAGGTATCCGTACTTAGCAACGGGCCTAATTAAGTCAAACCACCAGTCTTCGAGTTTTCGCCTCTCAATCCCGAACCTTTAACACCGATTTGGCAAGAGTTTAATTCTAATTAACTTTCCCCTTTGGTCAGTCTCCTATTCAGTCCGAGATGTCCCTAGGTCTAGTGTCTACTCAGTCTTAATTAGGTTCGGGTTAGTGAGTGAGGAGATTGTTTGTGGGCTAAGGGAGGGTAATGACTTCCCCACCTTATCTTGTTTATATGACAAGCCCTTAATTCAGTTTAATGCAGTGTACAAGTGTATAGAAAAAGTAATACTCAAGCAATATTTTATACAAGAATGAACCTTATACTAAATGATATGCATACATACCTTGGCTCCAACACTCTTCAACAGTAAATAGAAAATGTAACGAAATAGACACGTGCCTAAATGTAAAATCTAAACCGTTTTTAGCATTTACAATCAACCTTTTACTGTTGAATTAGAAATGTATGTACAGTGAGTTAAAAAAGAAAATAAATAGCCACAGATATTTAAACTTTGTAACTCAGCCAACCTGCAAAAAATACAGGTTAGTAGTTCACTCAAATTGCCACTGGAATGTAGCAAAATTTAAGGGCTTATAGGCTCTGCTTTCTTGAGCAGAGTCTAAGGTCACTTATATGTCCAATGGCTCTTTTATGTATAAGCTGTCGATCGACCGGCGGGTCGACCGACAGCATACCAGTTGGTTATAACGACTAGTTTTTGGATCTGTATTGTTCTTATTGAATTCCAATGGCATTTTTGGTTTTCAAGTATCTAATCACACCCCAAATGACCTGATATGATTTACAAGTGATATTTATTCATTGTCTATATATATTGGTCATTGGTTTTGGTTTTAGACAAGAAAAATATACAAGTATGTTTCAAAAGGAAAAGTTTTTCTAGCTTCCAATCTTCAAGTTCTTTCTTTTCAAAGCTAATTTCAGTTAGTTTTAAAGCTATACTATTCTTTCTAACTGAATTTTATCTCTCACTTAACTTCTTGAGCAACACTTCATATTCTACTCTATAGGAAGTTGTAAGAGAGAGTTTGTGATCTTGTTGATCACCAAGAGCTTTGTAATATTAATTGGCTTTGTGCTACCTCTTGTGTAGAGGGCTGAGTTAGTGGAGTTGTGTACTCCAGTCTCGTGTAGACTAAGTTGTAATTTCTTTGTGTAAGGTCTCTTTGTGGAAGATCCTTAGAGGATAGTGAAATCCTTCATAGTGGTGAAGGCGGGGACGTAGAGCGGTGGCTCGAACCTCGAAATAATTTCTTTGTGTTTGTGATTGCTTGTGTCTTGCTCTCTATTGCTTTTCATCTTTCATAGTTATGTAATTGTTCATCTTGCATTCTATTATTGCTTTCATTTTATCTTCTTCATTATCGGTCTATAATTATCTCAACAAGGAGGTAATTGAGCGCCTCAACTCATTATCTAGAGGAATCAAATAGGAGAAGTTCTAGAGCCCTTCACGGGAAATTCGGCTTCAATTCTTGTTTTGAGTGACCGTTTGCATAATTCATCTTAAGTAGTTTAAAATAGCATTTGATTAACATAACACCTATTCACCCCCCTCTAGGTGTATTTCAATATGAATACTTTATACGCTTACACATTAGGGTTCTAAAACAAAAATTCTTATGCCTTATATATATATATATATATATATATATATAATATATATATATATATATATATATATATATATATATATATATATATATATATATATATATATATAAAATCTTCTGATTAAGTTGGGTATTCATGCCTCATAAAGCATAAGTATTCGCACCTAAGTGATTCATATAAATAAAATTCTTAGTTTTGTGGCCTTATTTGCTCGAGTTCTAAGTCCTTGGGATGTTTTATTATCCAGTGCCCTAACACCGTCCGGTTTGGTAGTCACCGATTAAGGCTCATTACATGGACGAATTAGAAAGCCTAATAGAGCTAAGGGATATTACCGCCATAAATGTGAAAAAAATATTAAGGTATAAGAGTTAGAGTTGAAGAATCCCGAGTTAAATTTTCACGGTCACAAGACGCATATAACTTAGGGTAAAATAATAGACTAGATGAGAAATACAATTTTAATCCTTACCTTGATTGAAAATAAATTTTTAAATAGAGACTAAGTTTAGCAATGACTAAGTTTTGATAATCCTATGATTCATAAATTACTTGAATTTTTACATTAATACTTCAAATATGTTTTCCTTCAAAATGCGTTTTCAAAAATACTAACACTATATTTTTCTTTCTTTATGAATTTTGTGGGTGAAATCCACTGAAAATCTTCACGAGACAAAACTCGTCCTCTAGGGGTAACCTAGATGTTTAAGGCTTGTTGCACGTGCTAAGTGCAACCATGATTCCTACG
This sequence comes from Agave tequilana, assembly GCA_038442645.1. Taxonomy (NCBI): domain Eukaryota; kingdom Viridiplantae; phylum Streptophyta; class Magnoliopsida; order Asparagales; family Asparagaceae; genus Agave; species Agave tequilana. Next base: position 39,273 of record JAVJIF010017702.1, on the reverse strand, counting down.
AAAGCGAGTTAGATTAAGGTCAATTTAGTTTTTTTCCTCTTTGTTTTGCTCGAGGATAAGTAAAAGATAGGTGTGGGGGTGTGTTTGGACACATATACTGCATAATTATTACTGCATTCCTATATTTATTCTCTAATAGTTCCTACAACTCACTTGTCTTAATGTCTAAATTCATGCAGGATATGACAGAGAGAAGATAAACACAAATCCTATCCAACTAAATTCAAAAGTTCAAATCAATAGGGATAGATTCAAATCCAGAGATTTTAGAAGTAATCTCATCTGAAGGTCAGGTATATCAGATGAGATAATATCATCAAAATTCAAAGAAAAAATGGAATAGAAGAAGACCATATCGATTTTGCTGGGGATAAAAAGATAGATCGTCAAATTCAGAGTAGAAATTCAAAATCCAAGAGAATAAAAGGATATAAGACAGATGGACAGATAAACGCACCAAGATCTTAGCCAATGGCCAGGATCTTACCGCGAAAATACGGCAAAAACCACGTTTCTATGGCTGGCTTTTTGAATCAGGGGGAGCATTTGCTCACCTTATCTCCATACTCTTATCCCTTATCTTCTTCTAAATACCTGCATACTCAGAGGCATACGGGGAATTCCAGAGAGAGCTTTAGTTTAGATTTTTCTTTTCTTTTTTAATGTCATTTTTATTTTTTTATAGCTTAAGTTAGAGAGAGCTACATGATTAAAAGAGAGGAAGAGTTATTATAAAGTAACACTATTGTAATTCTTTCTCAAAAGACTTATATTGATGGTGACAATCAATGGAAGTTTTCCAATTTTCTTTACTGTGCTTGATCTAACCGAAGCTCTGCATTAATTTATTCTTTTCTAATGTTTAACTTTATTTTAAGGTAATTCTTTAATACGATTCAACAATAGAGGTAAGTACTCTTTTTGTTTTCTTTTTCATTTCATTAGCTTTGAATCACACATCTAAAAACAACGCTTTTTCTCTTCTATTTCTTCTTCTTCTCTTTTTCTTTTTAACTTAATAACTCTTTTAATTTAAAATGATTTCAAATCTTTTTCTATCTTTCACATATAACTTAACATAATTTCATTTCTTTTTCTTTTAAAAATAAGGAAGACGATCCGTTAACTCTAGTCTATACGGTAGCATAAAAAGAAAGAACTTACTTAATTGCTTCCATCGCAGTCCCTCCCTATAGATAACGATCCGTTAACTCTAGTCTATACGGTAGCATTGAGGACCTAACACTGTTCCTAAACTTTGTATTTTTCTGTACAGATTTGGCTCGATCACCAATCAATTCTTTCGCATTTGGTCTTCTATTGCTTTCGATGGCAGATAGTTCCTCATACTGATTGTCAAAAAAACAAGAGAGATTATAAGGATGTTATCTGAAAGTATGTGTGTGCCTTTGGCTTCTCGTAATCTAACAGTAGTTGCAATGGCTATACGGGTCGAATTCACAGGGAGGGATACGATGCAAGCTTTCAGTACTGTCCTTAAAGTAATCTTCTTCTCTACTTAAGAAACTAAAATAAAAAAGAAAAGAAAAGGAAAATATTTTATTTTTATTTAAGAGTTAGATGATTTTAGAAAACTAGGGTTTTAAAATTAGGGTTTTGAAAGAGAACTAAAAAAGAAAAAAGATTTAGTTTTAGAAAATATGGGAAATGTCAAAACTTACTAATCATCTAACACACCACTAACTTACTAACCTTTGAGAGAATATTCCTTCACTTCAAATCAAGAAATTATCTTGGAGTTACATAAGCATTAAGCAAGACATATAAGATAGTAAAACTCCTACTTGTATCAACACTTAATCATTGACTAGTATTAACAATATAAATTTAATTACCCATCCTCATGTGCCTTCAAGAACACTTGCATAGCATAAAGCATACATATGATTCAATCAGATATTTAAATAAAGAATTAGAAATAATGGTGTTTACAGATTAGCAAGCAATGAAAAGATTTAGCTACTCATGATTAAAGCGAAGCAAAGTATGGCAGAGGAAAAAAAAATTGCATAGTTAAAGAAAAGTAAGTAAATAATAAAAAAGATTGAGAAGAAAATAAAAATCTTGTATTGATTTGTCACCTCCAATTACAATAGCTCTTTCCCTCTTACAAAATCACTCTGATCTAAAACTTTAAAAAACTAAAACTGAAATTTGAAAGAAAAAGCAACTAAAGAAAAACCCTAACTATTGATCTCTGATTGGAGATGATCAATTATGAGAGATCTCAGCTAATTAAATAGATCTCGGAGCCAAGTATAATAAGATACATATTAGGACTTCTAAACCGACTCTAATTTCACGTGGAATTCAATTCTGAATTGGTCTACAGGTAGCTAGTTTGTTGATTGCTGAATATGACTTATCAATTGACTGAATTAAAAATAGTGATAATTTCAGTTAACTCATAAAATACTAAACTAGTAAAGAGACAATAAATACCAGAAAATATTTTTGTTACTCTTTCAAATCTTTTCAAAATTTCACAAATAACTTTACAAATTTTCTATCCCCATTAGAAATAAATTAGTCAGGTAATTCTACAGAAATAAACATATCTATTACCTGCTAATAAGGAATAGCTTTATTCGACATTTTATATGTTGAGTTCCAACGAGTTCTTACATCTTGAGGTAATTTTGTAATAGGTAGGCCTAAGTCAGAACAAATATGTTTGAATGTTTGTCTTCTTGGGCCACTACTTTTAATAAATATAATATTTTCTCTTAATTTTTTTAATATAATCATTAATTATTCTTAAACCATCTTGTATACACAAGTTAATAATGTGACAAATACACTGAATATGAAAAATTTTGTCATTCAAAATAGGTTTTAAATAATTTTTTAAAATCTCAATTGCAGTAGTATTTTCGCTAGTATTATCAAATGAAATAGAAAAAAATTTAGAATCAATTCTATATTCTCTAACAACCTTCATTATAATTTTACTTAAATTGGAAGCATTGCGAGGATGGGAAATTTTTTAAAATTGATAATTCTTTTGTTTAAAATCCAATCAGAGTCAATATAATGTGGAGTAATAAATATATAATTATTGTCATTAAGAGCTTCCTATAATCAAAAATAAATGCAACTTTATGTGACAAAGACGACAAAATTACAATTAACATTTGTTTCTGTTCTTTAACAACCCTAAACATTCTGTTCTTATTGTATTCTTACTAACCGGCTCATAATTCGAATTATGAGCTGTTCTAATTTATTCTCCTCATCTCCAACCATACTAAAAGAATGTTCAGAGTGAATAAGATATTTAGCTAAATTAGCCTTACTTGTTACGCGATTATAAGTAAAAGTGCCTAGTGTACCACTAAAGTGCTAATTTGTGTTTGTCATGGTTGGTGTTTATTCTTAATATGCTGCTTAGTGGGTCGGTTGCAGTATTTTTAAGAAAAACGTATGAAATATATGAGCACAACTTGTATTGATCCCTCCTAGCTTCATCAATAGTTACTTTATTAAAATATTTTCAACTCCAGATTTATGATTTGCAGCGGTAGTTGATACTTCAGGAGAATTAGCAGGTATATGAATAATAGTGACATGTTCATAACAAGCATTAAAATTTGAGGATTGTATGAATGAAATTTGTGGAGTGTCAGCTAAAGACAAATTAAGAGCTAATTTTTCTTCATTGTTCAAACTAAAACTATGACTAAAATCTAGAAGCAGAAGGTTGACTAGGGCCTGCTAATGAAGAATGTGTATCCACTATTTCTAATTTGTAAAAATATAATTACCTCACAAATGCAATTCCATAGAGAGAGAGGAGAGAGAGAGAGAGAGTTTTTAGAGCTTGAGAACTTGAGAGAGAGAAAGAAGAGAGAAAGAGAGCTTGTAGAGCTTGAGAGAGCGCTTGAAAGAGAGCTTGTAGTTGAGATTTTGAGAGAGAGAGAGAGAGACTTTGTAGAGAGGTTTTTTCTTTGAGAATTTTAGAGGATTTTTAGAGGATTTGTGTGATGAAATGGAGTGGAGAAGATGAGTATTTATAGAGGGGAAGACAGAGGGTTATTTGTAAAAAAAAAATTGCAAAAAATCCAACCAAATTAGATTATACCGTTAGGGGAGGCTATTTGCTTAAAAAATTACAAATTGTTCCTTCAACAGCTATAATAGCCGTTGAGGGAGCACAGGGGTTTTGCCAAAAAAAAAATAACCACCCCCCCCCCCAAAAAAAAAAAGGAAAAAAAGAACGACTCTGAGCCATTGGGCAGGCGGGTCGGGCCAGACTTGTTGGCCCGATGGCCCATTGCTCTATTTTTGATGATGATTAACTCATGTAGTTATAGTACTAATGATCTTGTGTTTAATTAGTCTCAGATCTTTGATCATGATCTTAGTTGATGTTTAGCTTTAACAAAGAATTTGAAGTTAAGTTTTGGAGCTAGCACATGTTGATTCAAGAGCTCGCGCATCAAGTATTCAAGAGGACTCTAGCTCATTGGATCAAAGTTTAGACCAAGTCAAAAAGGAGAAGAAGATTTTCAAAGAGAAGATTTTCAAGAATACTTGTGTAATATTTGTAAGTATCAAGATTTTGTTTTTAGATAAAATGTAAAGGATAGATTAGTTGGTGGGTTACTCAAGTTCATATACTCACACACAAGATTTATATGTGTTTTCATAAAAGAGTTTCCGTTTTGAAAAATACCGGTTTGATTTTTAAGCTTCAAAATATACATGTATTTTATCAAAACTTATTTTAGAGCTTATTGTCAAAAATATAGATATTTTATCATATATGTGTAGTGAATCATATCCATACACACTAAGCTTCAAAAGTGTTTAGAATATCTTGTTTTTATATTTGAAAAAGTTTTGAAAAAAATCGTTTTTGAAAAATGCAGGTCTTTGTTTAGGGCAAAACTTTTATATTACAAAAATAATTCAAAATGTTTGTAATATGTTTTGATTTTTAATCAAACATGTTTGTATATTAAAGTATATCAATGAACTATTTTTGTAGAATTTATGAGAATTTATGTGATTTTATTGAAGACAAAAAGACCAAATTTTAATCCTTAAAAACCTATGTTCTGGCCTTTTACCAGTCGACCGGGCGGTCGACCGATGTGCACAGACGTGCACGGTCTTGTTTAGCTGGAGGGCCGGTCGACCGACCCAGTCTACCGCCAGAGAGCTCTGCTCTCTGGATCTGGCCCCGGTCGACCGGGTGGTCGACCGGTATAGAGCTTCTGCTCTCTGTATCTAGGTCTCGGTCGACCAGCCAGTCGACCAATGACCTAACGGTCAGAAATCTGACCGTTGGCCGGTCGTCCGGGCGGTCGACCGACAGTAGGGAATCCTGCTGAGTTGGCCTCCAACGACCATATTTTGGGAGCCTATAACTTAGGGTTCCCTTGGACTGTTTTTAATAAGATTTGAAGTGGGTTTTCAAGCTAGTTTTTCTTACCTTTCTAAGTGTTTATCTCCACTTGTTTTAGAGCCAAATACTTCCATATCAAAAGGAGAGTTTTTTCAAGAGTATTTTGAAAAAGAGATTTTTTGAGTTTTTTACCACAAATTCTATTCAAGTTTTTCTCACACATACTCGAGTTATCCATTACTACATCAATCCTATAGGGATATTTGTTGTGAGAGTTTTAGGTGATCAAAGTGTTGAGATCACCGAAGTGTTCATCTTTGTATTTGAGGAGGTGAACTTGTGGGTTCGTGTTGTTTTGAGTTCTTGTGGGAGCTCGGTGTAGAGGTGCGGCCTCGGAAAGCTAGTGTGCTTGCGTGTGTAGTTCTTGCGGAAACAAGAGAGAAACTAGTGAGTCCAAAGAGTTCTAGTGTGAACTCCTTGTAGGTGTTGCGGCACTGAGTGATCTGGTGGGATCGATTCTAGTGGAAATCCTTCATAGTGTTGAAGGCGGGGACGTAAAGTAAGGGTGCTCGAACCTCGAAACAAATCTCTCGTGTTTGCGATTGCTTTCTCTATCTCTCACTTGTGTTTATATCTTGCATGCTTACATTGCTTATCTATTTATGTGCTTGATATATCTTATGCTTAAATTGATATATACTTGGGATTGTTTGTTCATACTTGTATTCAACCAAGAGAGCCATAGTGACACCTCAACTCTCATCTAGAGGAATCTTGAGGAGATAGTCCAGAGCCCTTCACTGAGAATTCGGCTATACTCTTAGATTATACCGTGTGTGCTTAGCCTAATAGTTATTAGTTTGCATAAATAGTCTTAATTCCGCATTAATTCATCATTAGATTAGCTAGTTACCTATTCACCCCCCTCTAGGTGATTTCAATTGGTATCAGAACTTGGTGCTCTTGATTTGGATCTAACAACCTAGAGTTAAAGATCCTCATTCATAACTAATCACAATATTTATACATACACATGGATTTCATGTCACCTCCTACTTTTGATATTCTTAACATCCAAACTTGGAAGGTTAAGATGTCAATGTACCTCAAAGCCCTAGGTATTCATGTTTATTTTGCCACTATTAAAGATTCATGTTGTTTAAATGGCAAAAACCTTGAGGCTAATACAAAAGCCCTTCATGCTTTAAAGAGTACCCTAAATGATGAATATTTATTTAGGGTTGCTAATTTTGATTTGGCTTTTGTAGTATGGAACACTATAGTCTCGCTTGGCGAACAAAAGCAATATTATGCGGGGAGCGACTCGGATGATGGAAGGAATGCTTCCAACTTGTGCTACATGGTCTAAGGGGATAACCCCTTGAAGTAAACTCCGAATTCGAGTTTGATGAGGATGTTGACATGTCTTATGATGAGCTTGCTTCATTTTGTCAGCAATATCTTGAAAAATATGATTTGCTTAAAAAGGATAATAATAAATTGAAAAGGAACAACACTTCTTTATTAAAAGTAAATGACTCTATTAAAAATAAATTTGCATGTATTTCAAAAGAAAATAATATGTTGAAGAAGGATAACATTTTCTTGCCTTCTAAATTAAATGATCTTTGTGAAGAACATACTTCTTTGAAAATAAAATTATTTTGGTGAAAAAAGAAAAGAAAATTATTTTGGAAGAAAATAACTCATTGAAAAGAAAATTTGTTTCAAAAGAAAAGGAAAACATTTCTAAAAGAAAAAGGTTATTGATTCTCATACTTGTCATGCTCTTCATGCAACCATTGATAAAAATGAGATTCAATTTTTAAAAAATAGAATAGATTGTTTAAGCTCAACTTTGAGCAATTGTGCATTTAATCATAATAAATTGGAAACCTTGTTTTAAAAGAAACAAACTCCACATGTACATGCACAACACCCACGGCACACATATGCACACTTTGCACATCATGATCACATTCATTCTCATACTAGAGTGTACAAATGTACACATTGCGACCGCAAAAGCCATTTAGTAAAGTTTTATTTTGATAAGATAAATCATATTAATTTTGCTAATAAAAATGTTTGGATTCCAAATAATACTAACCCCATGGACCTAAAAGAAAATGGGTACCAAAATTCTCACCTCTTGTTTTTGATGTAGATGTGGGCTCTCACATGACGTGAGAGATTTGGTGCCTTGGTGGTGGATGCATGGGCTAGATGGACATACAAAATCGATGCACCGGTATCAAGGAAGTTTGGTGGGAGGACCATTATGTTTGGAGACTTAAAGTATAGTGTTTGTGGTTTTGGTAGCTATCTCTAAACCCTTATTTTATTTACATGCTTTTACATTAATATTTTTAGCATATTTTTATGATCATGTTTTGTATTTATGCTTCATGAGGTGAATGCTTGTTTAGATGTAGCTTTCATTAAAACTTGTGTCATATTTGTACAATTAGTGAGCAACATTTGATTCTTATATGTTTGTACTTCATTACTCATTTGTACTCATTACATGTACATGTATAACCTAGTTTTGATGATTCCCTCATTTACACTTGTTTTCATATTCTTATATATGTTTGCTTCATTTATATGCAATTTTTGTTCAAATCTAATAAATATACATGTATACCTTTGAGTCACTTGCCTTCGTGTAAATACTATTATGGACTCTTTTTGTATTTGGGATATGTATGCATATTTCTAGTTTGATAAAACATACATTTACCTTGAAGTTTGATTTTTATGAAAATTAAATTTTTATAATTGTCATATTTGTTTGTTTTGAGCCTCATTAACTATTTTTCGTGACTATGTTAATCACATAACCTTTGTACACTCACATTATTTCTGTTTACTCATGATTTTATTTCATGAGCACATTTTTGAGCTTTATAGATTTCGAGCGTCAATTTTTGTGTATTGGTATATTTCATAAGATATACATGATTTGATTTCATATTTGAAGGATCTTTAACTAGTTTTTCAAAAATTACTTTAACTAGTTATTTATTCTTCATTTGGTAGTGTTTTCAAAATACAATTATTTTCAAATCTTATTTTTGAAAACTTCTACCCTTCAAAGGCGGATGGATGAGCGACCATGCCTTTTGAGCCTTATTATAAATCTTTTTATCATGTGCATGAATAGGGTGGATAGCTATGAGTGATACACATGTTCTTCATGGAATTCTATTTTTTTGTATACTCATATTTGTTTCTATATATGTATGTTTCAAAATCTCAAATAATATCAATTTCAATTGGTATTTTCTTTTTCATACATACATACATACATACATACATACATACATATATATATATATATATATATATATATATATATTGATTGTGCTTACTTTACAATATCCATTACATGTTTAAAGCATAAATTATATTTATGCTAAGCTTGAATTAAAATTAAAAATAAATTGGTATCTTTATAAGCTTATGCATTATTTTCAATTGGTATTTCAATTGACATTTTATTTGGTATCAAAATTTACAGTAGATTTCAATTGGTATTTAAATTGACATTTTATTTGGTACAAAATATACTATATATTTCTATTGGTATAAAACATATAAAATGTTTTACTTTCATTGGTATCTTAAAGTTTTTGCTTATTTACAAGTGGTATCTCAAAATTTATTTTATTGCTTTAAGTATTATCAAAATTTGTGTTAAAAATGTTTTGATATGTATTGTGCAAGGGGAGCTTAACATCTCTTCTATATATAGATTAATATTGAGTGTATTTTATATTAAGGAGCTTGACATCTCTTCTTTATGTGGTACACGTGTGTAGGAGGGCTTAACATCTCCGCTTATGCACTGTATATTATGCTTTATGTGAGTTAGAGTTTTGTCATCCCTTCTTCATGTAATACATGTATGCAGGGGAGCTAACTTACCGTCTTTCTCTTCATGAATGTATATCACATATATATCCTTATTGTTGATTTATTTTTTACCCCTTTGTTGATGATTGATAAAAAGGGGGAGACTGATTTTGAGTTTATATATGCATATTCAGAAATTGAGTTTATGCATATATTGAGTTTATGCATGTTCTATATTTTATGTTTATACAAAAAGGAGGAGAAGGATTTTGAAAGTTTATACAAAAAAGGGGAGAAGGTTTTGGGGAGAAGAATTCTTAATTTATACATGTTTCTCTCACCTTGTTTATGCATATATATTTGTTTAGTTTTATGCACTTCATTGAATATCTATTTGTTTATTGTTATGCATGAGTTAAGGGGGGGCTTTTATGAAGTTTATCTTTAATTCATGCATATATTACTCCATGAGTTTTGTCATCATCAAAAAGGGGGAGATTGTTGGCCCGAAGGCCCATTACTCTAATTTTGATGATGATTAACTCATGTAGTTATAGTACTAATGAGCTTGTGTTTAATTAGTCTTACATATTTGATCAAGATCTTAGTTGGTGTTTAGCTTCAATAAAGAATTTAAAGTCAAGTTTTGGAGCTAGCATATATTGATTCAAGAGCTTGCACATCAAGATTGCATCAAGTATTCAAGAGGAGTCTAACTCATTGGATCAAGATTTGGACCAAGTCAAAAAGGAGAAGAAGATTTTGAAGATCATATTTATAAGTATCAAGATTTTATTTTTAGATAAAATGTAACGGATAGATTAGTTGGTGGATTGCTCAAGTTCATATACACTCGCACACAAGATTTATATGTGTTTTCATAAAAGAGTTTCCGTTTTGAAAAATACCGGTTTGATTTTTAAGCTTCAAAATATACATGTGTTTTATCAAAACTTATTTTAGAGCTTATTGTCAAAAACATAGATATTTCATCATATATGTGTAGTGGATCATATCCATACACACTAAGCTTCAAAAGTGTTTAGAATATCTTATTTTTGTATTTGGAAAAGTTTTAGATAAATCGTTTTTGAAAAATACAGGTTTTTATTTAAGGCAAAACTTCTATATTACAAAAGTAGTTCAAAATATTTGTAATATGTTTTGATTTTTAATCAAACATATTTGTATATCAAAGTATATCAATGAACTTATTTTTGTAGAATTTATGAGAATTTATTGAAGATAAAAAGACTAAATTTTAATCCTTAAAAACCTGTGTTCTGGCCTTCTGCCAGTCGACCGGGCGATCGACCGAGCCAGAAGTCAGTCGACCGGTCCAGTCGACCGATGTGCACAGACGTGCACGGCCTTATTTGGCTGGAGGGCCGGTCGACCCACCCGGTCGACCACCAGAGAGCTCTGCTCTCTGGATCTGGCCCCGGTCGACTGGGCGGTCGACCGGCAGAGAGCTTCTGCTCTCTGTATCCAGGCCTCGGTCGTCAGGCCGGTCGACCGATGGCCCAACGGTCAGAAATCTGACCGTTGGCCGGTCGACCGGGCGGTCAATCGACGGTAGGGAATTCTGCTGAGTTGGCTTCCAACGGTCATATTTTGGGAGCCTATAAATTGGGGTTCCCTTAGACTGTTTTTAATAAGATTTGAAGTGGGTTTTCAAACTAGTTTTTCCTACATTTCTAAGTGTTTTTCTCCACTTGTTTTAGAGCTAAATACTTCCATATCCAAAGGAGAGTTTTTTCAAGAGTGTTTTGAAAAAGAGATTTCTTGAGTTTTGGACCACAAATTCTACCAAGTTTTTCTCACACATACTTGAGCTATCCATTGCTACATCAATCCTATAGGAATCTTTATTGTGAGAGGGTTTTTGGTGATCAATGTTTTGAGATCAACGAAGTGTTCATCTTTGTATTTGAGGAGGCGAACTTACGGATTCGTGTTGTTTCGAGTTCTTGTGGGAGTTTGGTGTAAAGGTGCGGCCTCGGCAAACTAGTGTGCTTGTGTGTGTTGTTCTTACGGGAACAAGAGAGTGTAGTGCGCGCTATCCAATCACAACAACCAAACAATAGAGAATCCCAAGATCTCCAGCACAAAGAACAACCCAACAATCACACGAAGAACACACAAATCACAAAGACAAGATTTAACGAGGTTCGGCCTCAATGCCTACGTCCTCGGGGCAATCAATGGAGGGATTTTATATTTAGGAAGATGATTATAATAGCTCTTAGTCTCTTTGAATGCAAGAGAACTCGAAGCTAATTCTTTTTCGCAGGTTCTCAACCCTAGAAATCAACCTTAGGCTTAAATACCCAGATTTGCGGAGCAGCAGATTTTGCCCAAACCCGACTGTCGGTCGACCGGGACGGTCGACCGACCTCCTCTTTCGGTCGACCCGACGGTCGACCCAAGAAACCCGAGAGTTGGGTTGTTTACAGTCAGATCATTCCGGTCGACCGGCCGGTCGACCCAGAAAACCCGAGAGTTGGGTTCCTGCAGTTAGAGCACTTCGGTCGACCCGTCGGTCGACCGCCCAAAACCCTGTGCATGCTGTGCACGACGGTCGACCGGCCCGGTCGACCGACCCGCCTGTCTTCTGCTGCTACTGCTATTTCCTGCCGCTGTCCCTTTGCCTTTCATCGTCGACTTCCTTGGCGATCTTCGACGGCACTTGGCAATCTTTTACAGCACTTGGCATGGCATCAACTCCTTTAATATCTTCTCTCCTCCAACAATTCTCCACCTCGGCGAAGATTTTTCCTAAAATCTGAGCTGATCTCTAACGAAACCCCAGTCCATCACCTGGCGAAATCGACACACGATCTCGGCGAAATCGACACACGATCTCGGCTTGCGCGCACCGGTCGAAATCGACACACGATCTCGGCGAAATCGACACACGATCTCGGCTTGGAATCTTTGGCTCATCTATTCCTGGAAAACATCGCACATGCCTTCCCTGCACTTCACCATAGGAGAATTTCCAATACCTGCCGATCACCAACTGTGGTTCCTGCTCCGCAACTTCACGACCTCACGAAGACTTCCACACGAGCCAACACTGACTCTCCATTGACTAGCTCTATCTAGTCTACCTGTCTTCCACTGACGGTCCAACCAAGTCTGCGTAGAGCACACCAAACATCATCGGCTTCAACTGGATGCACACCACTCCTTATGCAAGCTCAACATCTTCTAACCGGAAGATAAACCTGTTCATCGAGATCACACCATCTCACCACTACGTGAGATCCAACTGGCCACACCACTTCACCTCTGCATGAAGTCTCTTCACCTCTACGTGAAGTCTCTCCATCTCTACGTGAAGCTCCAATAGGCCACAACTCTTCACCTCTACGTGAAGATCCAAAATAACATCTCGAGAACCCAAATAGCTTCATAAGAGTTGCATCACCAAATGGCTGCGCCTTTACGGCTGCCTACGTACCTTTGCCCAAAAGGATCAAGCCTACCGTAGTTCATTTAAATGAGCTTCATCAAGCTCAAATATTGGTACCTGTATCTGCAGCAGTGAACCTGTCAGACTAAGTCATATGAATCTCTTCCCGACCATCATAGAGAGCAACGGCTTTCAACTTGAGCTTGTTGCGATCATAAGCTTGAGATTCATGCTTCTTTAACCACGAGCGTGGTTTCACCTTAGTTCCAATAGCTGCAAATAACTCGACATCCTCAACAATGTCGTCCATCTGTCCAGCACCCATCCTGGTATCACGATCTCCACTCGGTGTCACATCCGATGAAGGCTCTACTGATGCCGAACCAACTGGAGATGATGGAGTAGCATCAACCTCCACCCGCTGCGATCCTCCCTTGGTCTCCGTCCTCTCCACCTGCTGAGAGACGGTGGACTTCAACACTGAAGTCTCTCCAAAAGTGACATGTCTGCTCATCACGATCTTCTTGACTTCGGGATCCCACAACCTGTAGCTGTTTCTTTTGACTCCCAAATAGACAAACTTTTTTGCTCGCGGATTCACCTTGCCGTTCTTGGCAATGAAGTAGGCCGGACTTCCAAACTCCCACAGCACACCATGATCTTGAGCAGTTTTTCCAGACCAAGTTCCCCATGAAGCTTTACCTCCTATCGCAGTCGTTCTGTTCCTGAGATGGCTAGCATACTCAGTCGCCTCAGCCCAAAGCGACTTGTCCAATCCTGCATTAGACAATAACTTCCGAACCTCCTCCAGCAAGGACGGATTACTTCTTTAGCCAACTCATCTGTACCTGTTGTGAAGTGAGTAGCAATACCTGTGTTCTGGCCAAACTGTAGGAATTGGTTCATGTCTTTTCCAACATTACCAATAAGAAGCTCCTTTATCTTCCTACCTATCTGCCTCTCCATTCTTCCTCTCCACTTCAACAACACATCTAGGGCTTCACCCCTTTGTCTCATAGGATATATCCAAAACTGCCTAGATGAACCATCAATAAATAAGACAAAGTATCTATGACCTCCAAGCGATGCCTTCTTAGCAGGTCCCCATATGCTCACGTGAACACGATCAAGAAGACCTTCATTTTGGTGAGTACTGGTGCTGAATCTCACCTTCTTCTAGTCCAGAATGCTGTGTCCACCTTCCAATTTGCAGGTAGCAGCACCTTCCATGGATTTCATCTTTGCAGGAGCTTGCAAAGACTTATCTTCTTCGTGTCCGACCTTTCCTTGCCAGTCCTCCGGGCCACCTTTATCTGAAGAACTCGAAGTCTCCACCTGATCTGTCATCATACTACCCTTCAAGTAGTAAAGATTTCCTCGGCGGACGCCCTTCATCACCACCATCGAGCCTCTGATCATCTTGAGAATACCATCTCGAACAGATATCACCATGCCCGATGCTTCCAAAGTGCCAACTGAGATAAGATTTCTTTTCAGCTGAGGTACATACCTCACCTCCTTCAACTCTCGAATTATCCCATCATCCATCTTGATGCGAACTGTACCCATCCCTTCTATATTACACGGATGGTCATCCCCATGACCGTGTAACATCCATCCAGCTTCTCAAAGCTAGAAAATCAGGCCCTGTTTGGGCACACATGATAGGTGGCTACGCTATCCAAGATCCACTCAGCACTATCTGAGTCACTAATAGTAGGAGTAGTAACCGAGAGAGAAAACACTGATGAGTCATCATCCGATCCATCCGCCTATGCAAGATTCGACTCGGTCTTTGACTCCACCTTCTTACCTTTAGCCTTCGGGTATTCTGCTTTCCAGTGTCCTACTTCTTTGCACAAGGCACACTGATTCCTCTTCAGATTTCTGAAACATGGCCTGGATTTCGATCTTCCTCTAATCTCCTTTCCCTTCCTTGATGAACCTCTGCCTCTTACTTCCAATGCCTCCGCTGATGACCCTGACTGAGAAGGATGCCTCTCATTCTTCCTCGTGTCATAACTCATCAATGCAGACGACACCTCATCATAATCCAAGCTCTGTCTTCCATTAATGAAGGTCAGTGTGAATGTCTCGTACTCCTCTGCAGGAAGTGAATTCAGAAAGATGACCGCCTTATCTTCCTCCTCTACCATGACATCCACATTTAGCAGATCTATAAGAAGTTTCGTATATCGGTTGATGTGCTCATTTACTGTGCTCCCCTTCTTCATCCTAAACTGATACAGCTTACTCTTAAACTGCAACCTGGACTCTACACTCTTCGTCAGGTACTTCTTTTCAAGGGTTTCCCACAGTTTCTTCGCTGACGTCTCATGTTGCACAAGGTATTTTATGTCTTGTGACAAGCATGAACGTATCAAGCCACATGCCGACCTGTTCATCTTCGCCCACTCTTCATCAGTGGTAGTGTTCTTCTTCTTTGCCAATAGGAGAGTGTCTTCGAGGTGTGATGCATTCAGCGCATCCATAACCTCACATCTCCACATACCAAAATTGTTAGTCCCTTTAAACTTAACAACTTCAATCCTTGGGTGAGTGTTCATTGTCTTAACAGATGCAATTTCTTCTGCCATTGAGATTTTCCCTGATTCTCTATTTATGCGGAAGAACAGCCAACTTGAAATAGATCTCTACTCAGATAAAAATAGGATTTTTACCTGTCCCTTGAAACCCTAAATCGAGTTTCTCACCGGATCTACTCCCCTACAGATTCAATGAGCCCTCCTTGTGTCCTTCTGAGATCGACACACGATCTCCACGAACACTGTTACCTCTGATCTGAGATCGACACACAATCTCTACCGGATCAGATCTCGAGCCCTTCAAATCCTCAGAAATCCCAAGTGCAACCTGGAAGCTCTGATACCACTTGTTGTGCGCGCTATCCAATCACAACAACCAAACAATAGAGAATCCCAAGATCTCCAGCACAAAGAACAACCCAACAATCACACGAAGAACACACGAATCACAAAGACAAGATTTAACGAGGTTCGGCCTCAATGCCTACGTCCTCGGGGCAATCAATGGAGGGATTTTATATTTAGGAAGATGATTACAATAGCTCTTAGTCTTTTTGAATGCAAGAGAACTCGAAGCTAATTCTTTTTCGCAGGTTCTCAACCCTAGAAATCAACCTTAGGCTTAAATACTCAGATTTGTGGAGCAGCAGATTTTTGCCCAAACCCGACTGTCGGTCGACCGGGACGGTCGACCGACCTCCTCTTTCGGTCGACCCGACGGTCGACCCAAGAAACCCGAGAGTTGGGTTGTTTACAGTCAGATCATTCCGGTCGACCGGCCGGTCGACCCAGAAAACCCGAGAGTTGGGTTCCTGCAGTCAGAGCACTTCGGTCGACCCGCCGGTCGACCGCCCAAAACCCTGTGCATGCTGTGCACGACGGTCGACCGGCCTGGTCGACCGACCCGCCTGTCTTCTGCTGCTACTGCTATTTCCTGCCGCTGTCCCTTTGCCTTTCATCGTCGACTTCCTTGGCGATCTTCGACGGCACTTGGCAATCTTCTACAGCACTTGGCATGGCATCAACTCCTTTAATATCTTCTCTCCTCCAACAGAGAGGGACTAGTGAGTCCAAAGAGTTCTAGTGAGAACTCCTTGTAGGTGTTGCGGCACCGAGTGATCCGGTAGGATCGATTCTAGTGGAAATCCTTCATAGTGTTGAAGGCGGGGACGAGCAAGGGTGCTCGAACCTCGAAACAAATCTCCAATGTTTGCGATTGCTCTCTCTCTCTCTATTCATCAATTGTATTTATATTTTGCATGCTTACATTGTTTATCTATTTATATGCTTGATATATCTTGTACTTAAATTGATATATGCTTGGGATTGTTTACTCACACTTGTATTCAAACAAGAGAGCCATAGTGGCACGTCAACTCTTATCTAGAGGAATCTTGAGGAGATCGTTCAGAGCCTTCACCGGGAATTCGGCTACACTCTTAAGTTATACCTTGTGTTTAGCCTAATAGTTTTTAGTTTGCATAAATAATCTTAATTTCACATTAATTCATCATTAGAGTAGCTAGTTATCTATTCACCTCCCCTCTAGGTGATTTCAACACCGCCTTCGCCTGCCCAACAGCTCAAAGAGCCATTGGGCGGTTGTCAATGGGAGGCCTACTAGGCGCCATGCCCAGCATGGGCCCGAGCGGGCCGCCTATTGTGGACCCAAGTCCGACTCATGATAGAGCCGGACATGGGCCGGGTCTGGCCCAGTTGCCAGGTGGACTGGGCCAGGCCCGTGATACCGTGGGCCGTGACTGTGTGAATTGTCCACCCCACCCGGCCCAGTTGGCACGCCTGTCTAGCTCTCTAACCGCGGCTAAATTGCCTGTGGTGATGGCCTGATTCTTCCCAGGACTCACCTTACAAATATTAGCAAGGGAAATAAGATTATTATTTAATAATAATAATAATAATAATAATAATAATAATAATGAAAGAACTGTTAGCTGACAAGAAAATGCACCTGCACCCGAGTGCGCTTTCCTGATCGTCGACCTATTGATGACAACCCCTCTGTCGTAGTCTTTGCCTCACCTAAGAGAAGCCAATCGGTGGCTAAGCCTCCGTTGGGTCGCCAGTGAGAGATGCGTAGATGAGGATGCACCTCGATCAGCTACGATTACGATGTTGCCCCGACTCCGCATTGTACTCCCGGTTGCCTTGCGCCGACGTCCCTTGGCGCCACCCTTCTTCTCCGACGACCTGCCGAGCTTCGTGATGCTGAGTTGGGAGGACAGAGAAGGTCCCCGAGTTCATCACGCACTACCAACTGAATCGCATCAGCGATAGAAATGTTAGTCTCATCAAAATTCTTTTTTTGTTTTCTTAGTTGTTTATAAGTGTTTTCTATGTTCATTTTGGCAATGTCCATCATTCTGCTCCCTAAACTTGACCATGACAATGTTTTCTTCCCAAAACTAGCTTGCAATTGGAAGAATCAAGAGAGGCTTTACATGGGCAACAACAGTTTTCCTTCAGCTAATCGGCCACCATTGCATCAACATTCATTTGATTCTGCTGATTTCCACCAGATTCAGGCATTGCATCTTCTTGCGATGCAACCGAATCTGACCTACCTGTTTAAATAAGCGGCATGTGTTTACTGGAAAAGGAAGGGCTAATGGTGATCTTGGAGAGCAGCAAGAGGCTGGAGGAGCTCCATGTGATGAATAAGTTGAACTTAGTAGTTGATCAGGAGACCGAACCTTCATGTTCGGTCTACCAGAGGAGAAGGAGAACAATCATCTGTATCAGCTGTGGATCCCCCTGCTGGCTTGATGGAATGTGAACATGATGTCTAAAAAAAACATTTGTGGGCAGTATCAGACATTTACTTTCTTTTGTTAAGCTCTAATTGAACTTGTGCAAGAGTTGAACTAGATAATGGGCATCTGCTCGATCCCTTCTTTGGTCATAACCCATCTTTTCTATGTTTGTTTCTCTTACTTTTGTGACTTTGTTGCATTATCACTAGGGGTGGCCACCGGGGCGGGTCGACCCGCGTCGACCCGCCCGACCCGTCCTGTGCGACTCGTCGGAGTCGCACAGGCGGGTTAACGGGTCAACCCGTACCCGCCCCGTTAAGGGGCGGGTCGAAACGGGTTGACCCGTCCCGTGGTCACGGGACGAATCCAATTCGTCCCGTGACGAATCACGGGACGAGTCGGGTCGGGGAAAATTTCCCCGACCCCCCTGCTTAATTTTTTTTTTTTTTTTAGTCCAATAATTTTTTAAAACGTTAGAGGGAAAAATTTCTCTGCGCCCCCTATAATAATTTTTTTTTTATTTTAAACCCTCAACGGCTCAAAACTGAGCCGTTGGGGTGAAAAACGAGGGTGCCACGTGGCACCCTCGTTTTTCACCCCAACGGCTCAGTTTTGAGCCGTTGGCAAAAAAAAAATTAAAAAAATAAAAACCCTAACCCCTAATCTTCTATAAATACCCTCTACCCTCATTCATTTTCATCTCACATTCTCACTTCATCTCAACTCTCTCTTCTATTTTCATCCTCTAACTCTAATTCACTCTTATTCTCTTACTATTACAAATTTCTACCAACTTTCAATCTAGTCTAATGGATCCCAACTGGAGTACTGGCGGTTCCTCATCCGAAGCCGGTGGCAGCTCTTCATCAACACACAATCCGTCAGCTGCCGCACCTTACACCGATGTTGGCGGTAGCTCATCATCAGCATATACCGCTTACCCACCATACAGCTATGCTCCACCAACATCCGCATTTGCTCCCTATCACAGTTCGTCAAGCTATGCATTTGACTACAGTGGTTATGCACCATATACACATGCTGCATATGCCAGTGATAGTGGTACAGGTCGGCATTCTATTCCTTCCCTCCTCAATATGCCTCATATTCTCAACTTTTAATGTCAACATCACCAATGCACGCACAATCTCTGGCTCCTTTTTTTACTGAAACACAAGAACAACACGATACACAACCAACACAGCATGACACTATAGTTCCAGAAACACAACAACCTGAACCAACTAGCACAAGCACAAGCACAACCACTAAAGAAAGAGCCAAAACTTCTGCAGTGTGGAACCATTTTGTCTTAAAAATTGTTGAAGGTAGAAGAAAGGCAGAATGTAAGTACTGTCATCAACTATTTGATCATAAAGAAGGATACGGTACAGGTGTTCTTAATAAACACTATGAAAAAAAGCATGCAAAAAGTCACGGTTTACCACCACAACAAGCACAAATATTAGCTGATTCAGGCACACTCTCCACTTGGAGATATAAGCCTGAAGTAAATAAACATAAGTTAGCTGAATTTATTGTTCGAGCAGAATTTCCATTTTCTTTTACTGAATCAGATGCATTAGTTGATTATCTTAAATCTGTTTTTGCACCTGATTATAAGAGAATTAGCAGACAAACTATAACTAGAGAAATTGAAGATTTATTTGTAAATAGAAAAAATATTTTAAAGGCTCTTTTTACTAGTGATGCTAGAAAAATTTCTTTAACTTCCGATATATGGGAAGCTCTTAATCTTATTCATTATTTATGTGTTACTGCTCACTTTATTGATGAAAATTGGATTTTACAAAAACGTATTTTATCATTTTCTAAATTTTCTGAGAAACATTCTGCTACAAATGTAGCAAATTCAATTTTTCTTACTTGTAGAAATTATGATATAGAAAATAAAATATTTTCTATTTCTTTTGATAATGCAAGTGAAAATACTGCTTCAATAAGACAATTGAAAACGATATTAGATCCAATTTTAAATGGTAAACTTTTTCATGTTAGATGTGTTTGCCATATATTGAATTTATGTGTACAAGATGGTCTAAAGCTCTTAGACAAATATATTTATAAAGTTAAAGAAATTATTTTACATATAAAACACAGTGGACCTAGGAGACAATCTTTTAAAGCTTATTGCCGACAATGTGGACTAAAGGAAAAACTGCTCCAAGCAGATGTGAAAACTCGTTGGAATTCAAGCTATTATATGATTAAAGATTGCCTTCCTTTTAAACAAGCAATTCAATTTTTTACAATAAATGAATGTTCATCTCTTTATATTAGTGATGAAGAATGGAATTATATGAAAATTTTTGTAGTTTTCTAGAAAAATTTGACACTGCCACAAAAGCACTTTCTGGTACGTATTATCCCACATGTAACTTAGTTTTTTATAATCTTAATGAAATTGCTCAAGTATTTGCTGCATATAGAGATGATGATAGTCTTGTAGAGGCTATACATGATATGGAAGAAAAATTTCGAAAATATTTTGAAAATATGCCTTTTTTATTTTACTTAGCTGCAATTATGGATCCTAGAATTAAAATAGATAATTTAAAACTTTTATTATCTAATTTTATTTTATGTTTAAATTATGAACAAGATGTAGATAAATTACTTTTAGAAATTAGATCTCTTTTAGAAGAAATGTACTCATTGTATAGAGATGAGTTATTTCCACCTTCTTCTTCTGAATTTAGGGCACCTACACCATCACAAACTTCTTCTAGTAGTTTAGGTAAAAGATTATCTAATTTAAAAGTATACTTTCCTCTAATACTAGAAAGAAACACTCTTCAGGGGCAGGTTCATTTGATGAACTTAATTTATATTTGAATACAATGCCTGCTGAAATAAATGAAAATGATGATGAACCATGGGAAACATTTGATGTTTTGTCGTGGTGGAAAGAACAGAGAAAACAATTTCCTGTTCTTTCTACCATGGCCCGAGATATACTAACACCTCCGGCCTCTACAGTAGCGTCCGAGAGCGCGTTTTCTGCAGGTGGTAGAGTTTTGACACCCTGGAGGAGCCGGCTGACGCCGAAACACTTGGAGATGGCGGTTTGCTTAAAGGACTGGTTCGATGCAGAAAGACGCACACAAGGAAAAGCTATTCTGGATGAAGAATTTGAACAAGACGAGGATGACGAATAGAGAAGCACCAGAGTTTTTTATATACATTGTATGAGATGAGCACCAGAGTTTTGTTATGTATACGAGATGAGTGTTATGTACATTGTATATGTGATGAGCAATGTATATGATTTTTTCATATTAATAAAATAATTTGCCATTTTGCCTTACAAAAAAACTTGTAATTACTGAAAATCAATTCTATTTTTTTTTTATAATTTTAGAAAAATTTTTAAAATTTTTCCTATTTTTTCCCTATTTTTTCATATTTTTTCCTATTTTTTCTTTTTAACTTTAAAATTTAAAATTTATGAATTAACGAATTAAAAAAAAAAAAAAATAGGCGAGACGGGTTAGACCCGTCTCGCCGAATCCGGTAACGAATCGGGTCAGGAGACCCGATTCGTTACCCGGGATTTCGATTCGTCCCGTTTAACCCGTGACGAGACGGGTCCAACCCGTCTCGTCTTCGATTCGTTTGCCAGACGGGACGAATCAACCCGATTCGTCCCGTTGGCCACCCCTAATTATCACCGAATTTGCTTCTGACATAAAATTGCAGAAAATGCTGCTAACATTTATTTCTTTCTTTTCCTGAGAGTTCATATGAAATCTATTTACAGTCTAATTTGGATCAGATAAGGAGGTAAGATTTAATTCATAATACATAAGTGAGAACAGATATCTGATATCCTCACAAGTCCAGTTCTCACACTTCTGATATATAGCCAAGTTTTTTGTTTTTTGGAGCCAATAAAAATTTTATTACATATCTATGTTCCTCACTTTTATGTGTTTCAACTCAAATGGCACTTAACAATTAACAGAAACAGGTTATTGGACCTAAATATATGGGCAATTCTGTGATATTGAACCTTCAACCAGTACACTTTCAATAGAAGGTAGAAGAGCTAGCAGTAAGAGCAATATTAATAACTCAAATATTTTTTGATCACTGAAACTGGAATTTGAAACAGTGACAGTGATTCATATTTTAATGCCTCGCATGGGAATCTGAGAGACAAGAAGCTTGAAAACATAACAAAGAAGCTTATGAATCTTTTGAGACTAATAACAGATTTGAGACCATGCATGAACAATCAAATGAGCAAACATGAAGCAACCAATCAATCAACAAATCAACTACTTAAATCAATAAACAACGGACCTTCTATTAGCATTTTTAAGAGACTGAACATGATAGATTTGATATTTGGCATCAAGCCTCTTTTGATCCTCACTGTTGGAGGGTCAGAGACCTTCATAAACTGTCTATTTCAATGCACAAAGGTGAACCCATCTGTGAAAAAAGCGTAGAATCATTTCACATTCATTTTAAAGGAAAAAAAAGAATAAAAAGAATAATTTCACATTCTCAAGGTTTTTATAATTTCTATTACCTGTAACCAACAGTCATCGTTATAATCCCATCAGTAGTCCCAACAAATCACTGCCTATAGGAACACTGCAGTGATGGGTCCATATTTCTACTGAACACCTACGCACGGTTTGATTGGTAAAAGATTATGTCAGCGTTTTATCTGGTACTACAATAGAATACAGGTTATAGATGAATATACATAGGTTATATGAGAATTCTACTAAAAAAATACAGATTACAGGTAAATCTTTCTATGAAATTGAATCTTAACATGAACAGTTTTAACAGAAGGCTAATTTCTCATCAAAAGGAGAAAAAGACGACGAAAAGGTTAAGACAAGGAGTCAAATATTTTTCTGAACACTGATTTGGATATTGGGCATTTGTTCAATTTCAATGCTCCAAATTTTTTTTTAAGTCTAATTGCTTAGCACAGGAGCTTGAGAGACAAGAAAATTGGAAAATAAGAAGGTTATGAGTCTTGAGAATAATAACAGAGTAAACCAAAGAATGAGAAGTCAAAGTCAGTTATATGAAGCAACCAATCAATCAATGAACCAACAAACATACTCAATGAGAGGTTCTAGCACTTCATCTATAAAATCCAGTTCAGTCCTCTTGATTTCTTCAGGAAAAAAAGGGATGGAAAATTCAAGGAAACGGGAAGATTTACCAAGTGACTGCTTAATTGAGTAAGGTTAGTTTTGAAGATAAGACTCTTGGGGTGTCCTTTGTTTTTTTCCTCCTTTTTTTTTTTTTTTTTTTTTTTGTGGGTGCAAGTCATGGCACAAGGCACTGCAAACCCACCAATGCTGGAAGCTGTTGAACTTCTATGCTCTGTATGCAAAATCTTGGGACTCATTTGCTTGGAGGTTCAAGCGCAAACACGGCCTTCGCTCTTTCTCGGCCTTTCTTAAGCTTGGGGTCACTGGAAGCCAGGGGTCTGCTGAGGAGATCACTTTTTATGATAGTGGAGCAATATGGGAGGATCTTCTTGTTGTGCGCCGATGACAACAACCAATAGAGAATCTCACAGATCTCCAAGCACAAAGAACACCCAAATAACATAAGAAGAACACACAAATTGCAAACACACGATTTAACGAGGTTCGGCCTCAACCCCTACGTCCTCGGGGCAATCAGAGAGAGATTTTAATTACTTTGGAAGAAGATTACAATTGCTAGCAGCCTCTTTGAATGTAAGAGAGCTTCAGCAGCCTTCTCAAGGATCTTCTACAAGATGCTTAAACCCTAGCAACCAACAACAGCCTTAAATACACAGATTTCCGAATCAGCAGATTTCCGCCCAAACCCGACTGTCGGTCGACCGGCGGGTCGACCGACCTCCACCTCGGTCGACCCGCCAGTCGACCGAATTTAACAGAGAGTTGGCTCTTACAGTCAGGGTATTTCGGTCGACCGGCCGGTCGACCGCCTAAGACCCTGTGCATGCTGTGCATGTCGGTCGACCCGGCCGGTCGACCGACCCGCCTGTTTTCTGCTGCTGCTGCTATTTCTAGCTGTTATTCCCTTCGTCTTCGTCATCAACTTCCTTGGCGATCACTCGACGACCCCTCGACGATCCTTATCAACTTCCCCATCAGTAAACTCTCTCTTTCCAACAATTCTCCACCTCGGCAAAGATTTTCTAAATTTGAGCCGATCTCCAACGCTACCCCAGTCTATCACCTGGCAAAATCGACACACGATCTCGGCGAAATCGACACAAGATCTCGGCTTGCGCGCACCGGTCGAAATCGACACCCGATCTCGGCGAAATCGACACACGATCTCGGCTTGGAATCTTTAGCTCAACTGTCCACTGGAAAACATCGTACATGCCTTCCCTGCACTTCACCTTAGGAGAATTTTCATACATGCCGATCACGAATATGGCTTCTACTTAGCAACTTCACGACCTCATGAAGACTTCCTCACGAGTCAACACTGACTCTCCAACTGACTAACTCTATCTAGTCTACCTGTCTTCCATTGACGGTCCACCAAGTCTGTGTAGAGCCCACCAAACATCATCGGCTTCAACTGGATGCACACCCATCCTTATGCAAGCTCAACATCTCCTCACCGAAAGATCACCTGTTTATCGAGATCACAACACCTCACCACTACGTGAAGTCCAACTGGCCACAATGCTTCACCTCTACGTGAAGCCTCTCCACCTCTACGTGAAGCTACAACTGGCCACTACTCTTCATCAGTGCATGAAGTTCTACTGGCCACAACACTTCACCTCTACGTGAAGTTCCATTGACCACAACTCTCCACCTCTACGTGAAGATCCAAACAACTTCTCGAGAACCCAAATAGCTTCATACGAGTTGCATCACCAAATGGCTGCGCCTTTACAGCTGCCTACGTACCTTTGCCCAAAAGAATCAAACCAACCGTAGTTCATTTAGATGAGCTTCATCAAGCTCAAGCACTGGTACCTCTATTTGCAGCAGTGAACCTGTCTGATCGAGTCATATGAACCTCCTCCCGACCATCATGGAGAGAAACGACCTTCAACTTTAGCTTGTCACAATCACAAGCTTGAGATTCATGCTTCTTTCCCCACAAGCGTGGTTTCACCTTTGTTCCTATAGCTGCAAGCAACTCGACATCCTCAACAATGTCGTCAACCTATTCAGCATCACCTTTGGTATCATGAACTCCACCCGGTGTCACCTCCGCTGAAGTATCCTTTGATGCCGAACCAACTGAAGATGATGGAGTAGCATCAACCTCCACCCGCTGCGATCTTCCCTTGGTCTTCGTCCTCTCCACCTGCTGAGAGACGATGGACTTCAACCCTGAAGTCTCTCCAAAAGTGACATTCTTGCTCATCACGATCTTCTTGTCTTCGGGGTCCCACAACCTATAGCTGTTTCCTTTGACTCCCAAATAGACAAACCTCTTTGCTCGCGGATTCAACTTGCCATTCTTGGCACTGAAGTAGGCCGGACATCCAAACTCCCGCAGCAAACAATGACCTTGAGCAGCTTTCCCAGACCAATTTTCTAATGGAGCTTTACTTCCTATCGCAGTCGATCTGTTCATGAGATGGCTAGCATACTCAGTCGCCTCAGCCCAAAACGACCTGTCTAATCCTGCATTAGACAACACCCTCCGAACCTCCTCCAGCAAGGAACGGACTACATCTTTAGCCAACCCATCTGTACCTGTTGTGAAGTGAGTAGCAATACCTGTGTTCTGGCCAAATTGTAGGAATTGGTTCATGTCCCTTCCGACATTACCAAAGTGAAGCTCCTTTACCTTCCTACCTATCTGCCTCTCCATTCTTCCTCTCCACTTCACCAACACATCTAGGGCTTCACCCCTTGTCTCATAGGATATATCCAAACCTGCCTAGATGAAGAATCAACAAAAGAGACAAAGTACCTGTGACCTCCAAGCGATGCCGTCTTAGCAGGTCCCCATACACTCACGTGAACACTATCAAGAAGACCTTCATTGTGGTGAGTACTGGTGCTGAATCTTACCTTCTTCTTATCCAGAACGCTGTGTCCACCTTCCAAATTGCAGGTAGCAGTACCTTCCAGCAATTCCATCTTTGCAGGAGCTCGCAAAGACTTTTCTTCTTCCTGTCCGACCTTTCCCTGCCAGAACTCTGGGCCACCATCATCTGAGGAACTAGAAGTCTCCACCTGATCTGTAATCGTACTACCCTTCAAGTAGTAAAGATTGTCTCGGCGGACGCCCTTCATCACCACCATCGAGCCCTTAATCATCCTGAGATCGCCATCTTGAACAGATATCACCATGCCCGATGCTTCCAAAGTGCCAACTGAGATAAGATTTCTTTTGAGCTGAGGTACATATCTCACCTCCTTCAACTCTCGAACTATCCCATCATCCATCTTGATGCGAACTGTACCCATCCCTTCTATATTACACGGATGGTCATTCCCCATGACCGTGTAACATCCATCCAGCCTTTTAAAGCTAGAGAACCAGGCCCTGTTTGGGCACACATGATAGGTGGCTCCGCTATCCAAGACCCATTCAGCACTATCTGAGTTACAAACAGTAGGGGTAGTAACCGAGAGAGAGAACACGGAAGAGTCATCATCCGATCCATCCGCCCATGCAAGATTTGTCTCGGTCTTTGACTCCACCTTCTTACCTTTGGCCTTCGGGCATTCTACTTTCCAGTGTCCTAATTCCTTACACAAGGCACACTGATTCCTCTTCAGATTTTGAAACCCGGCCTGGACTTCGATCTTCCTCTAACTTCCTTGCCCTTCCGCGATGAACTTCTGCCTCTTACTTCCAGTGCCTCCGCCAATGGCTTGACTGTGAAGGATGCCTCTCCTTCTTCCTCATCTCATAACTCGACAGTGCAGACGACACCTCATCATAATCCAAGGTCTGCCTTCCATTGATGAAGGTCAGAGTGAATATCTCATACTCCTCTGCCGGGAGTGAGTTCAGAAAGATGATCGCCTTATCTTCCTCATCTATAGTGACATCCACGTTTACCAAGTCTGTAAGAAGCTTCGTATATCGGTTGATGTGCTCATTCACTGTGCTCCCCTTCTTCATCCGAAACTGATACAGCTTACTCTTAAGCTGCAACCTGGACTCAACACTCTTCGTCAGGTATTTCTTAGCAAGGGTTTCCCACAGTTTCTTTGCCGACGTCTCATGTTGTGCAAGATATTTGATGTCTTGTGACAAACATGAACATATCAAGCCACATGCTGACCTATTCATCTTTGCCCACTCTTCATCAGTGGTCGTGTTCTTCTTTCTTTCCAATAAGAGAGTGTCTTCGAGATTCGATGCATTCAGCACATCCATAACCTCGCATCTCCACATACCGAAGTTATTAGTACCATTGAACTTAACAACTTCAATCCTTGGGTGAGAGTTCATTGTCTTAACAGATGCAATTTCTTCTACCATTGAGATTTTCTCTGATTCTCTATCTATGCGGAAGAACAACCAACTTGAAATAGATCTATACTCAGATAAAAAATCAGATGTTTTTACCTGTCCCTTGAAACCCTAAATCGAGTTTCTCTCCGGATCTACTTCACCACAGATTCAACGAGCCCTCCTTGCGTCCTTCTGAGATCGACACACGATCTCCACGAACACCAATACCTCCGATCTTAGATCGACACACGATCTCCACCGGATCCGATCTCGAGCCCTTCGAATCCTCAGAAATCCCAAGCTCAACCTGGAAGCTCTGATACCACTTGTTGTGCGCCGATGACAACAACCAATAGAGAATCTCACAGATCTCCAAGCACAAAGAACAGCCAAATAACATAAGAAGAACACACAAATTGCAAACACACGATTTAACGAGGTTCGGCCTCAACGCTACGTCCTCGGGGCAATCAGAGAGAGATTTTAATTACTTTAGAAGAAGATTACAATTGCTAGCAGCCTCTTTGAATGCAAAGAGCTCCAGCAGCCTTCTCAAGGATCTTCTACAAGATGCTTAAACCCTAGCAACCAACAACAGCCTTAAATACACAGATTTTCGAATCAGCAGATTTCCGCCCAAACCCGACTGTTGGTCGACCGACGGGTCGACCGACCTCCACCTCGGTCGACCGAATTTAACAGAGAGTTGGCTCTTACAGTCAGGGTATTTCGGTCGACCGGTCGGTCGACCGCCTAAGACCCTGTGCATGCTGTGCATGTCAGTCGACCCGGCCGGTCGACCGACTCGCCTGTTTTTCTGCTGCTGCTGCTATTTCCAGCTGTTGTTCCCTTCGTCTTCGTCGTCAACTTCCTTGGCGATCACTCGACGACCCCTCGACGATCCTTATCAACTTCCCCATCAGTAAACTCTCTCTTTCCAACACTTCTCTATATTTCTGTTTAGAGAGTGAGAAGAGAGAGTTTCATAAGTTCTATTTGTTTGCTAAGTCGATTATAGCTCTATTGTCTTTATATGTTAATGCTGCAGTTGCCCAACACTGAATCCTTGTCCTCCCTAAACTTATGACAAAGTTTGCAAGCATAGCAGAGGACTTGATGCATATAAATTCACTGACTCCGAAACAAAGTCTTCAATTTTTTTTTATCCTGCATACTTGGCTATTGGCACATATTCAATTTTTTGCTAATTTTAGCACATACTGAGTTAGAAACAAATCAAACACAGACACTCAACATGTGTACTCAGTTCAAACAATATGCTCAAGGAACAAGAGAGTTTGCATGTGTACTCAGCACATATACTCATCAACCAAGCACAAATAGTTCAAACACATAGTAGTGAGCGAGGTCACATGTATATTCTGCATATATTCAAACACAAGCATTCAAAACGAGCAAGAGAGAGGTGATACATACACACTGAGCACACAGTTCAAACATACATAAATACTCTACCAATTCAGTTCAAAATGCCCTGCAAATTATACTGATGCCAAAGCTACAGACTCCCAGCAGAAAGACTGTAAAAGCTAGCCTTAAACAACCCATTTGACATTCAAAACAGAAAACAAAACAAAACAAAACAGAAGAACCATCACTTCTCTTGAACCAAACACAACTATCACCAAAATAGCACATAGCCACAAACTTCAGCTACATCAAAGTCCTTAAACTCCAGGTGATGAAGATGGAGGAAAGGGAAAGCCAGGCGTATGGAAAGGGGGCAAAGGAGGGAACAGAGGGATGGTAGGAAGTGGAGGAAGGACCGGCATGGGAAAAGGTGGCGCAAACGGTATCGGAGGAAGAGGTGGCAGAGCTCCCATCTTGCTGTTCATCTCATTCCCTTTGGCAACAACTCCTTCATTCTTTGCTTCGTTGAGCTCTCTGCTCTCACCAAGCAAGCACAGGTTGCTCACAATCACTAGGAAGATAATGAAGCTAAGGGAAGAGTCAGACTTTGCCATGGCTTGGTTTCTGCAGCTCTGGTGAGAATTAGAAAAAATAGATCGTATTTATAGACATCAAGAGAAGAAAACAGATATGCATGTGGCAAGGATTGATATTAATGAGTGCCTATGGGACTTGTGTCTACCCACAATAATCTGAGACGAGACAAATAAAAGATGCGTTGAGAGGAGTGCATGCTTGAGGTTCTTCATGCAGCTAACATCTACTAACTGGCCTTGGGAAAGACTATAGAATTGAATGGACACTTCGAGTTACAAGGTAGGGCTCTTGGAGACAAGTGGCAGGATGAAATGCTCATGTTCTTGATATAGGGGCAAGTGGAGTGTATGAAATACTTGATTCCTATCACCACCTCCATTCCCTACACCATCACGACCAGCAAAGCCACCGCCTCCTTCTCTACCCTCTCTAAGAACCCCTTCTCCTTCACCAACTCCACTTCACCCAACACCCATATTCCAAACAGAGTTCAGGGATTCATCTCCTTTCTTCCTCTTTGCTTTTTCAATTTTGTCGTTTTGATGTGGGAATTGCTTGTTGTTTGGCTGAGGTTCTTTCATCTTCATCTTCTTCTTCTGTAGTCACCTTCTAGCACTTTTGATGTAGGAAGCAGAAGTTGTCAGCTGTCGACAGTCCACTTCAACTATCGGTAGGTTCCTTATGCTGTTGACAGAGTGACTTCGACAGGATTTTCCCGAGAGTCAGGCCACTATAGTCTTTCGACAGGCCATTTTAGCTGTCGGCAGGTGAAGTCGTATCGGCAGTATCCGAACCAGAAACATATTAAGTTTCCAAGTGCGAGTTAAATTCTTATTGGTTTATTTTTTATTTAATTAGATTTTCTAATTAGAATAGTATTTCTTTTTATTTGATTAGGCAGGGCCATTGTATCTTTATTTTTAGTATTCAACTCATATATAACTTTTGATTATCAATTAAATTGAGTTGTTCTCTTTTACTCGTGGATTCAAGTTGTTTGCTCGTGGATTTGAGTATTATTCCTACTTGAAGGCTTCTTCGAGATTTGTTGGTGCTAAAACGAGATCCATCCGACATCTTCGCTTTCTTGTCTGTATCAAATAGTATCACAGTTTCGGCTACTTTCCGGTGATGACAAGAGACGATAATGAATTACAAGCATTTCCACAAGGATGGACATTGTTGTAAGGAGATCGATCCTATCAAATAAACATTGGATCTTATGGTCCAAAAGATCAAGAAGTTATCCCTCAAGATTGATGACCGAAATTTAGCTGATGGTACGCAATGAAGCGAACATGATTGTTAGTCAAATCAACTTCCACCACAACAACCCCGCGACCACCACCATATCATCCACCACCAAGGTATCATCTACAATATCCTCAATTTAATAAATTTTTCTACGAAGAGAAATTGTACGATCTCATCTATCAATACAATGATTTTGAAGATGATTATGAAGATGAAGGGATGGCCTATGGAAGGTGAAGGAGGTTCGCTAATCCTAATCTAAACAGAGAAAGCATATTTTCTAATCCAAAGAGGAGAGACATGTTAGGGTAAGGACTTTCTTGATGGCAATGAATAAGAACAGATCATATCAAAAGAGAGGAATAAGATCGCAGATCAATCAAAAAGACAACACACAGAGAACACCAAAAATTACATGAAAACTCCAAAACAGGAAAAAACAGTAGAGTCACTCGCAAATTCATTATTATTGAGAGATTATAGGGAGATGAAAAAAGACCTCACAACCGCTTTTTACAATAGCTCTAGATTTTCACCACCTACCCTAATTGCGGTGCATCTCCTTTTGTAGAGAAAACTAGGGTTATAAGTATGACATTTCTAAACTACCATTGACACGTGTCTTGAGTTTTCTATATCACGAAGTTTTCAGGCTGGATTGCATTCACTGCGCCTCATTGTGCCTTGGGGATGTTTCTTTACTCTATCTCTTGGAATGCTTCTCCTGAGACTCCTAGTGATCCCCCGAACACTTGAAGATGTCTCCATCTGAAACTCCAAGCTTGCCTACAATCGCCTGTAGTACGCCTTTGCTTGGGGAGTCAGCGAGATAGTCCAATCCTCGGGAGACACTTCCCAAGGCCCCACCTCCGAGTCACACAGGATGGACTTCCCGACTTTCTAACTCCCACTGCGACTGGGCTTCGTAGTTCTTCTTGCGTAATACTTCTCCGAGACTAATTCTCTTACAAGATCAACAATGAGGCTCCATAACTTCAACAAGACAGATTTCCTTATCCTAATTCTACTCATGACAAAGGGGAGGATACTCAAATCTTGATGAGCTTAGAATCCCTTCTTTTAATGGGAGTCTTGATTTGAATCCTCTTTGATTTGAATTGATGAAGTTAATAAACTGTTTGACATGACGTATATTCTCATGGAGAATCATATCAAGTTTATGGCTTATAAACTTAAAGGAAAAGCAGCGGCATGGTGGAATCAATTACAAAACATCTTTATGCAACATACAATCCACCCATAAGAACTTGGAGGCAGATGAAACGACTTTTATAAGGTAAATTTCTCCCTCCAGATTATCATCAAATTTTGTTCAAACAATTTGAGAGTTGCTTCCAAGGAAATAGAACTGTTACCACATATACTGAAGAGTTCTAATAACTTTTCTCTCGCTATGGATTATGTATGACTGAAGAACAACTAGCGGTAAAGTACACTAGTGGGCTCATGTATTCAATTCAAAAATACGTGCTTCTATACAACGTGTTCTACCTTGATGAAGCCCATAACCTTACTTTCGAGGCAGAAGAGATGGTGATTCAGCCGCCACTTTTCATGAGATCTTATCGGTCGAATGAGACATCGGAGCAACGTTAACAACCACCAATTGAAGAGCAGTTAATCAAGAGAGATCCATCATCGACTGACATGCCTACATCCAATAATCAGATAAGTGGTTAAGGTATTTAAATTGATATTACTTTCATTTAGAAATCTCAAGTGGCTGTCAGTAAAGCAAAATTTCTTGATGACAATAATTTGGTTATGAAGGTTATTCCATCTTTTCTAAAGTCTACAGAAGAAGAGAAGCCTAAGTTCATATTCATATGCAATCGAGGAAAGTTTTTGGTAGAATCAAAGGAAATAAAACAAAGCCTTCCTTTAGTTGTCAAAGAAGAAGTTTCTTCAACCGCTGAAATTTGCAAGAAGATAGAACTATCATTGGAAGAGTCTAAAGGAGTTATGCACGACAAGCTTCCAAAAGGATCACCCATGAGGGATGTACCGCATCACATTTATCCTATGTTGAAAGCAAGTTTACTTAATCTTTCACGTTACCAGATGCATCCTAAAGAAAATAAAGTTCTAAAAAAGAAGATTGAAGAGTTGAGACACAAAAGGCACAACAGAGAGAACATGAATAAAGCAAGTGGACTTCCTCGCACACAAAAGAGAGTAGATTTTGTGGAGAAATTTTAATAAAAAGTACAAGACAATAACTGACAAGAAGAGATGAGAGAAACTCTTTGAAAAAGATATGATGGTGTATTTGAGGAGAGAACATCTGAAAGAGTCCCCACCAAGTAGCTATATCCAGATTAGAACTCGAGGACGAGTTCTTTTGAAGTAGGGGGCTGATATAGGAAGCAAACAACAATAAAGCTGTTAGCTGTCGACAGTCCACTTCAACTATAGACAGGTCCCTTATGTTGTCGACAGAGTGTCTTCGATAAGGTTTTCCTGAGAGTCAGGCCACCACAGTCTATCGATAGGCCACTTCAACTGTCAATAGTTGAGTCATATCAGCATTATCTGAACCAGATCCAGATTGAGTTTTAATGTCTGAGTTGAATTTGATTGGTTTATTTTTTTTTATTTAATTAGGTTTCCAATTATAGTAGTATTTCTTTTTATTTGCCTATATAAGACTATTGTATCTTTGTTTTAGTATTCAACTTATATACAACTTTTGATTATCAATTAAATAGAGTTGTTCTCTTTTGCTCTTGGATTTGAGTTGTTTACTCTTTAATCGAGTATTATCCCTACCTGAAGACTTCTTCAGGCTTCGTTGGTGCTAGAATGAAATCTTGTTGGCATCTTCTCTTCCTTATCTGTGTCAACTTCTGAGTTTTGTTTGTATTTGGAACCCAAGCCCGGTTTTGCTGCTTCTAGTCCCCTTTTCCTTTTGATTGCACCCAACCTATTTGTTTCAATTCCAGTACCATCGTTGTGGTTTCAGTTGGTCGTGGCAAGCGGAGGATGAATTCCACATGCCATTTTTATGGCCTTCATGGTCATCGGAATGTTGATTTCCCCTCAGGCATTTGATGCTTTCATTGCCCGTAGACAGGCCATGTAGCCATAGTTTGCTCCTTTCGAATACCGCCTATAGCCAGGCAAGAGCCCAAGATGGGGTTGACCAACGGGGATCTTACAGAGGAGGCTTCAAAGAGTCAGCTTCGTGATGTTGGTGACCTGAGAGTCGACGAATAGATATTGTGCTGCAGATCATTTTTCCAAGGATATGATCATGGGACTAGTCTAGGATATGGGTCTTTATCTCCGGTTGGAGGTCGGGGATGCTGCATCGAAGCTACCAACGGGGCACGTGACCACACCTCGTAGCTTCGTTAAGGTGGTCGGGAGGCAGTTGATGGATCATGTCGACTGACTCACTGTGTCAGGTAGTGAGGGATCGTTGAGAGCAGTTAGCTCATTCAAGTTCCATGTTCTGCGTAAGGAGGTGGGGGTCATTTGCCAACTGTCGTGGCTATGGAGAAGGACATGGCTACATTCTTGCCACGCGACAGAAACTGGGATTGAGGGTGGAAGGCAGGTGGGGCGTATCACAGTCCCAGCTGCAAACGGATCAGCCTCGCGAGTGTCTAGTGGTGCGGCGACGACGGATGATTTTGGCTGAGAAGAGAATGACCGCTATGGTGGTGACAGAGAGCATCGAAGCGAGTGTGAATCGCTGGGGTTAGTGCTGGCAAGCAGCGAACAACAATGACGCAGTCGATTTAGCGGCAGGGCTCAAGGGTGTGGGCCTCGAATGACACGTTGACCATTAGATAGCCTGGTGACAGGTTGAGTTACGATGTCAGTGACCAAGATGGCGAGGATAGAGTTCAAGAATGAGTAACGAGTTTTGAAGTTTCGGGTGGTAACGAGTTTTGGGTTTGAAGAGCTTTGGGACTCGAATTTGCCTGGAATGAGTTTGTTGTGAAGTGGGGGAGTTTGGTGGATCGGAGGGTTTTGGGCCTTCTATTGGCCCAGTATTTAATGAGGTGAATGGCCTGATAGAAAAGGGTGGTTCTTTGGGGTGACATCTTCTTGGGCCAAGTGTTTCAGAGAAAGAAGGTGATGCGGAGGTCTGATGCTTCACCAGATCTGGTTGGGGTGGACTCATTGGTGGTCAATGGGGTTGGGCAGGAATTTAAAGGTACTTCTTGGGGCATCATACTCATGACTTGGTGTAAGGACATGATCCTTGTGAGAAGGATAAGACGGCGGAGGTATATGATTCTGACAGGGAGTGCAAGGGGAGGGCCAATTGATCGGCACATAATCCTCTCATTTCTGAGGAATTCATCTTGAACTTAGTGGGTAATGGGCTGTAGGAACTTTTTCAATATGAGTTCGAGAATTTTATGCTTATGTTCCTGTTAAAAGGCCCAAGAGGATTAAGAAGAGGAGGGGGAAAGCGGTTTATGGTTCTATTTAGCGAGAAAGAATAAGATCCAGAGTTAGTAGGCACAGTTAAAGGAGGAGTTGGGTAAGCTGTGGTGGGAGGACACCGTGTGACCGAGAGGAGGTAGAACTGGAACTATTCACTACGACGGTAGTAGAGCAGTCACCTGATAGGTAGTCAAAAGTGCATATTTATCATCATATTTATCATCATATTTTCCTATTTATTCTTTTATAAAGCATTGCTACGTGATGTTTTATTGTTTAATGTTGTGCAGGCCTTGAGTAATTAAAGAATAAATAAATGAAGCCCAATGAAGCCCAAAAAGCCCACAAGCCACATGCATGATTTATTTTAGTAATTTATAAGCTTCTATCTTATCTAACCTAATCTAAACTTGAATTTTAAATTATTAATTTGAAATCTAGGGGAGGAGGAGGGAGGATAAAGTAGGATTCCTAATTGCTATTCAAATCAAGGAGGAAGGATAAAATAGGACTCCTAATTGCTATTCAAATCAAGGGAGGAGGAGAAGGATAGAATAAGATGAATCCTTATCCTAAAACAGAGAAGGACTTCTACTTGAACCTGTTGCTCACACTACAAGATAAAGATAAAGGGGAAAAGACTTGAAGATAAAGATAAAGGGACTAAATCCTTTTCAAATTCAGATTTTTGATAACTTGCTTCCCAAGTTATCCCGAATTCTCAAGATCGAGGATCCGAATGCAGAATCCAAAGGAGGCACCCAGATGGACAGATGAGAGGAGGTCACGCGAGAAAGCGTGTGGCCATTTGTCATGCTTTTCCGCGAAACGCGGCTATAGCCGCGTTTTCGCGGGCCGTATGGATAGAGCTGGCAACACACGTTTTCATGGGAGCGTTGTACTGGGACCTACGTCTTAAATCTCCTATAAATACCCCTACAGAGAAACAGAGAAGGGATCGAAAGCTCAAGTCTAGGGTTTCCTTTAGATCCTCTTTTCTTTCTGAATTTTCTTATATTTTTATTTTTTTATTTAGAGAAGAAGATTGTTGAAGAAGCAGAAGAGTTTTGTAATTGGCTGGTGATATCCAATAAAATAAGGTTCTTTATTCTTTTTTCTCTTCTTGCTTTGCAATTCAATTAGTTTTCTGCTTTAGCTTATTTGTTTTTTCTTCTTTTAATTTTGATGCAACTTTTCTTATTCAAATAAAATTAAAAATAAAAATAAAAATATGAATAACTAATTAAACTTATAGTTTTGCTAATCTCTGGATCAATCCTAGTTTAATTTAAAAGATGAACTGATTGACATCTATGCTTGATAGAAACACACGATTATTGGTGTTCTTGAAGATGAATCATAATTAAGTTTAACTAATTTAGGTTGCACTTTTAAATGGTTATTCATGGTTCATATTTAAATATTTTGATAGCATAATTTTAAGTGGACTTTTCTTATGCTATACTTGAAATTAAGATGAATTATAATTTAATTTTATTAGTGCACACTAATTAGGGTTCCCAACATTTTATTCATCTTTCTTGATTCTCAATCAATACCATAGAGTAGATAATTCTTCATTCAATATGATTTCACTCTTTTAAACTAATACTTTGCCTGTGGTAGATGATTAGTAGATTATAATTATTTTGCTTGATTAAATCTAATTCTTACAATCAATATCTTTTTTTTCCAATCAATTTTAGAGAAAATCGTTCCGAAAAGCTTCCATCACATCCTTCTTGTAGGATCTAAAAATTACGTCAACACTCAAACAAAGATATTAGAATTAAATAAAAAAACTTGCAAGTAAGGAAATAAATCACAGAAAGTAAATCAAACGCAAACACAAGTGATTTATCCTGATTCGGTCCTCTTCACCTACATCCAGTGCCCAAGCCACCCATTTGAGATTTCCTTAACCTTTGATTTTGTACACCCAAAATCACACCTTGTATACCACTTGACAAATCCTCTTTACCAATTTATACAACTCTTTTTACAACCAAGAAGACACAACATCTTGTACAACCTCTCTTCAACCCGAAGACGCTCTTGGACAATCTTTCTCTTTGAGTAAGTACAATCAATCTATAAGCATTGAATCTGTATGTGAACAATGACTCTTATAGGTAGACTCTCAGAATTCTTCACTAAAGGATTGAAATTTGTGTGAAGAATAGAAAGTGAAAACAGTTTTCTGAAAAACAGATTTTTTGATCAGTGTTTTTGGCAGAAAACTATTGATATGAATTGGTGTTTTTAGCCTAGGACAACATCCCTATTTATAGCTGAAATCTGTGGTCAGTTAGGCTAGTTACCAGGACAAATTTGAATATTGAAACGTTAGATAAAACACCAGAACTCAGAAGCTGTCTAATAATTAGAAACTACCATTAGTCGACTAGGGTCTATGGGTTAGTCGACTAGAAGAACAATTTTCACGTAGCTAGTCGACTTATAAAGGGGGCAAGTCAACAAGGAATGGCTGATACAAAAGACATGTTTCTGGAAACTGAATTTAGTCACCAGCAGAGTTATATTAGTCGACTACAACTAATATTAGTCGACTAGGAAAAGTATAAGTCGACTACATATTTTATGCAGAATAGAAATAGAGAGTTGGTATGTATCTTGAAGTAAAACTAAGTCGACTATAGGTGTAAGTAGTCGACTAATCAAAAGTCTAAGTCGACTATATGGCTTATTGTGTGTATGTGTTCAAAGTTTTAACATTCTAATAAACAATACAATACACATCCATAACCATTGTCCTTGGGAAGTCTTGAGCATGTAGAACGCTGAGTAAGGTTGTGAGATAGAGCTCCAATGAAATGACTTCACAAATGTATCATCAGAATCAAGTTTCAACATTCTCCCCCTTTTTGATGATAACACTATGTGTGCATGAAAACTCCCCTGCAGAGAAATATGTTATATATTCTCCCCCTGTGTAGAACAGGTTATAACAGATATAGAAAACATTTGTTCTCTCCCTGCAAAAAAATATCATAACACACATATATATATATGATAAATGTTTGAAATATATTTCTAATCAAATTTTTTATATACCTGAAATAAACATTAAAATGGTACTAATCATTTATAAGATCAAAGCATTACCTTTAGGAATCCAACCCAATTTGAATTTGGTTTCTATCTGTTAGTATACATATAATTGCATGATTACATATAGAATATATTTATGATGCAATATAAGTATTTTTATCAATAATGCTTAAGTTTTTAGGAATCCATATGAACTTATTCTTAATTCTTTTTGAAATAATATCAGTATTTCTTTTCATAAAAGAATTATATGAATTATGATTCTTTTTACTAACATGTGTAGATTTTTTTACTTTGATTTAAGAATCCAAAAATCATAATAATTATGTGACATCTTTTGATATGATAACAAATCATTTAACTTTTCTTTTTCTTGATAAATTTAGTCACATTTTTCAAATTTCTTCATACTTCAATTTGAAACTGATATGTCTTTATTTAAACAGTAATTCATTTAAAGACAAAGTTTCCTTTTTAAGCATATACATTTTTTTTTATAAAATTCTCACTATCCTTGTTCAATGATGATGTCCACTTTTTCAAAATAATCCTTTGAGAATTTATAGAGAAATTTGAGAAACATAACATAAATTTTCTATGATAAGTTTTTTATTTTCCTTTGACAAAACTTTAGTCTTTATCTTTTCATTCTTAAGATCATTGTATAATTCATGAAATGCATCTAAGAGTTCAGTATATTGTACTTCATCTCTTCTTGAGCTATGAAACAAATGTTGGCATGTTCAGTGGTTTCTTCTTCGTCAGAGAAAGAGGAATCACTATTCTCCATGATGCTTGATAATCTTTCTTCTTTTTGAACTTTTTGCTCTTGAATTTACCTTTATTTTTGAGCAATGTGTAATCCTTCTTCATATGACCTGTTATATTACAATTAAAATATTTAAACTTACCTTGCTTCAAAAACTTTCTGAACTTTCTTCAGAGCATTGCCATCTCCTCCTTCATCGTCATCTGAATTGTCCATATCTGATGATGCATGGAAGGCAAGTTCTTTCTTCTTTGAGAAGGTTGTTTTTCATCCTTCTTTCTATCTTCTAGTTGTACTTCATATGTCATTAAATTACTAATGAGCTTTTCTAATGACATAGTGGGAGATCATTTGCTTCTTCGATTGCAGTTGTCTTCTTCTCC